>JAZHYW010038608.1:0-12686 GCA_037355805.1 Ixodes ricinus | reverse complement strand
ACCACTAATGATTACGTATTGCTAACCATGTGCGATCTTTCTAAGTGTTGAAATTAACATCCAGTTATGAAGATGCGGGCGCCCCACCAATTTACGGGTGTTCCCGGCAAATATATGAGTGAGAGTCACGTGCTTGAGAGGATCAGAAGGGGCGCGTTGCGCCTATTTAGCCAGTTCTACCTCTGGGAATTCTATGTCATCATTATCCGACGTTCTAGACCAATGTCGTCACTGAAAAGGCGCTCATGTTTGACACTGATAGGCACGCCGTTCAAAGCAGCGTTTGGTTTCTTCTCGTCCCTTTGCAATGCCCGCTTAAGCTGAAACAAAGTATAGAAAAAGAGCGATGTCCAAGTAGCAAAAAAGTTGTGCAGAGTATATATAACTCAGTCTCGCGATGACATGCTGCAGCCTCGCAAAATGTTAAAGCGCGCATGACTGATAAAGCACGGAGTTGTAAAATCGAGCCACGAAACAAGTGCCCGTAAAACCAAATATCACTTTAGCCTCCCAAGACAGTGTTCTGCGAAGTTTCGAGCTCGATACGGCAATCCGACGTTCCCTAATGTGAGTTTAAATTAGAAATATACGCATCGGTTCTGTCCGATATTTATGAGTAATTAGGAACATCATTACGCGCATCTCTACTATAGAAAAATACGCACCATAGCCAACCAGGTCCAGAACAGTAAAAAATCCGGAATTTCAAAACCGATTTTTCTTTTTCATCAGGGGCGATTGTTTGCATGTGGAGGGCAGCAGCTTCTTTCTCTATCTACGGTGTGTCGTTTGCTTCACTCACTTTTCTGCTTCGAGTGCCCTAGTCCGTTGACAAACGCCGACGGTTAAGTGGCTGTCGAGCCTATTGGCCCCGAGCGGGACCGATTGGAGCGCTGCGATCGCTCGACCGTGACGTAGGATGGAGGATCACGTGATAAGGCCAGCTATTCCGCCTTGCTTTGGTCGGGGCCTTCGGAAGCCCTTCAATCGGTACTTTCGCATTTTTTCTGTGTTTGAAGCTTGATCAGTACAGGCGTGGATCGGCTTCGGCAGCTGTCGAGCTCAGGGAGCAATGGTAAAGTACTGTTCGGGGCCGCAATGCCGCAGTTACGCGACCGACCCAAATATCAGCTACCACATCTACCCCAAGGAGAAGCATTCCAATATGATTCATAAAATGTGAACAGTCTCACCCTGCGTGGCAGTACCTTTCTCATACAGCTTCAATATTATTTGAACAATGGGGTTAAAAATGTATGTACAAGTTGGCGTCACGCAATGCAAGTAGAGCTGAGTGCTAATAGACTTGAAACAGTAATTTACAGAGGGTAACAAGCCATAAAATTTCACTGACTATTTTAATGCAAACATCACTCACAGCTTAGTGGTATTTAAGCAACCAGCAGCTGCATAAATGTGAGAGTGTTACGTGGCTTTATTTATTTTACTTTAAAGATTGCTGATGCAAGTAGCTGCACTCGTATTAGCAAGTAATATTTTTATTTTTGTAACCTATCTGCTTATCTTGTAGGAGCCCAAATAAAACAATTCTACAACTCTAATACACCTAGCTACAGGAATATTTGCATAATCTTTCTTTACAAAAAGAAAAACAGCGATGCTGTACACGAACTGTCATTGGCCTTTGAATGGTCTGATATTAGTTTATGAAATTAAATGTTATCAACAAGCTTTAATATTCGTCGCTCGAAAATTCCGACATCGCAGAAAAGTTACAAAACCTGTGCTTCAAAAACGTAAAAAAAAAAAAAATTAGTTGCATTGTATTGATTTTGCGACTCGCGACTTGGGAAGCGAGCATGTTACCACTGAGCCACGAGAATTTGTTTTCTTTATTCCTGAGCTACGATAACAACGGGAGACGACCGATTATATTTGGAAAAAGGCGCTTCACTTCACCGTTCATCGCAAATCGCAATCTCTAAAGGCCGGTTGAGACACTTGCGTTCATGAGTGCGTTTAACTGCGTTGTGTTGAGAACCGAAAGCGAGACACCGGCACATCTGTGCTTCGTATGAAGCGTGGAATCCAATTCAAGGAATCATGTTTGCACGCGATATAAGCAGCAGGGATGTCCTGGTTTCTCGCAGCCGAAACGCAGTCAAACGCAATCAAACGCAACTGTCTGAGTGCTCCAGTTGTTTCGCTCCCGGCTCTGGCCGCGAGCTCGATCGATTTCACAGCACGCTGGCCGGTGGGTACATACAACCTAACCAAGTAATGATACACGGCATGTTCCTTCACCCATGCTTTGCAGGAGCTCGATGTGTCACCGACGTTTCTTCCATCCAGCTCGTGCGGGTACGAAGTGAGTGCCGACGTTTGGAGTACGAATCCAATGAACGTGTAGCAATCCTTATCCAGCTTCTTGATTCTACAGAACACGTGTCCCGCTTCAAGAACACTTTCGCCCTCAAGCAACAGGCGGGACATTTAGTGGGCCTTGTCCACGAACGCATTGATGCTGCTTACAGACAGCACAACTGAAAAGGGGTACACAGTTGTAACGGGATGCCCGGTCGAATAGAAGTTAAAAAAAATTCGCCTACCTTCAACGGTAGGTCGCACTTCGTAAGCATTCATTGCGATACGCGAGACAGCCGCCGAAAACGACAAGTTGACCCGTACCCTCCGCCGCGCCAGTCCACGCCGCCGCGCTTCCGTGCAGCGACCGTTTCCCTGCTCGCCTGCAACCGGCTAACCGGCTCCCCGGAAGCATTCGTACGGTAGCCGATTTAGGAACTCGACTGGGTCGAGTAGTGAAACGAAACATTGGGTTAAAAGAAGCCTTAAACACCCGTAGTATTAAAAAAGTGAAGACCGAGACACTCCATTCTTGACGCAGAGTGCAGGAAACGGTCACGTGATCCCTCATCCTACGTCACGACGATAGGCCCGTCAGGTGGCGCCACGCCATGTTCTCGGGGCTAGTTCGAGCCCGACCTATTGAAACGTCGGGCCACTATATGTTTAGGACTTGGTTTATGTAGGTCGGTATTTCTCAACTTTTTGACCCAACCAGACGGGGTTCCGTCAAACGTGTTTACGTTTAAAACATGCATCCACATATAGTTCTTTTTGCAGTAAGGCGTCGTGTATGGCATTATTTAGAAGAATATAATTTATTATCTCTCTCTCTGCACATTTCGTGCATTTGCCTTAATCTATAACGTGAGCACACAGTTCTTTTTGGCAAACCCCGCGACCTGGTGTTTCACACTACCAAACAGCGAACAAATAAGCACGTTCCGCAGACTTAACAGATGGCGTATTTTCGAGTATCGTCCTCCCGTGTCGGTCTGAAGCGGTTATGTGAACTTCATACAGTAAAATTTATTGATGACAATAACAAATATTTTCTTACTACCTGAAGGCTTGACAACATAAATAAACGGCCTATCACCATAAAGATATATATATCATAAGTTAATGCACCTACAAATTATCTGAAATATGCTCTGCAAATTTCTTCCGGCTTTCAACTTCTCAAACATATAGAAGCTTGTTGTTTCTTTTATTTGATGAACAACAATTTCACGTGTCTGTGGGCTGGATGAAAACAAAGTACATACACAGTGGCGCGTGGCAGAACTATGACAATTGCGCACACAGACCGCCATAAAGTGACCAGTTAAGTAGCTGTAATGTCGAGTAAACTATGAAATACCACTTCTTTGTATTTAACAACAAATCACCAATTAGCAAGGGTGATGCTTATTTGCAAATTAAATTGACCGGCATCTTGTCAAGAACAAACATCAAACGCCAAGCTATGTCGAAAAGGTGCACTTCAATGCGCTCTATTTTAGGTCATATCCGAACTGAATACGAAGGTCACTTTTTTCTGCATTATTATTCGCCTGCATCACGGCGCTGAGTTTAAACAATATTGGTCAGGAAAGCAAGCGTTGTGCTTGCCGCTCAGAGTTTCTATAAAAGGTAGACTGAAAGGGTTTGTCCTAAAACTCTCCTGACATTTTGAAAATATTATTGCTTTAAGCTCAGTTGCATCGTCATTATATATATTGTGAAACGTATTTTATAATCTAGATTTCAGAATATATATGGCGAGAACGTGCCCATTTCATGATTGTATTCACAAACTAATTTC
The DNA here is from genome assembly GCA_037355805.1 of Ixodes ricinus. NCBI lineage: Eukaryota > Metazoa > Arthropoda > Arachnida > Ixodida > Ixodidae > Ixodes > Ixodes ricinus. Next base: position 8,554 of record JAZHYW010038608.1, on the reverse strand, counting down.
TCAGGACAAGAGCACAGTAGGACTTGACCTTTAATATTGCAACCCAAAGGTTTACTAATCACGCGCATTATAGACGACCCACCAGACTGATAACCTTTAGATTCAGGCAAAATATGTGCGACTGAGGTAAAAAGAAATAGATGTTGAGTCATATATGTCAATCTAGCTTTTCATGTACTGTTTCATCGAAATTAAACAACGCATTTTAGTTTTGGTACCTGAAAAAAAGAAAAAGTAGATTCAACAAATGATTAAAAGCTATATAGTTACTCGTTCCACTCTTGAAAAAGTGCCTATTGCCAAACGAACGCGGAAAATATATTCTCAGTTTAGCGGTTCAAACCGGTTCGAACCGGTTCAAACCGGTTCGAACCGTTATTTTTCGCTCCCCGGAACTGAACCGGAGCTGAACCGAAATCCGTGAACCCGAACCGGAACCGAACCGATAAAAATTTCGGTTCGACACTCTGGTATAAACCAACTAGCCCAAACCCAAATTTAAACGCGATTAAATGTTTTTTTTTTTATACATTAATAAAACCTAGCGCAAAACTCGCCCAGCTTAAAACCTTACTACAGTTTATCATTAGGATTGATTCCTGAAATATGGCGCATTTCTATTATAAACATATTTACGAAGTTAGTTCTTTCTGTCAAACTTTTATTAATATTTATACAATTTTAAAAGCGCAGCAAAACAGGAACGATTACTTTGGTGTGTATTAATTGGCACTACAATTATGAAAGTCATGTGCGCTTCGACCTGTCGCCTTACTCTTTACGTATGAAAGTAAGGAAATAAATTAATGTCTTCCTCTATAGGGCCAGCATACGGTTAAACAACACAAATTAGTCTCCAGTAACTAAAGTTGTGAAATAATATTTAAACGAAATCACGAGCCATGCTACTCTGTGTAGGTGGATGACCAGCGAAGCTGTATAGCACACGATCACAAACGAGACAGAATTTTGAACAAAGGTGCGAACACTTTTAATGTCTTACTCGGTGGCCACCGTGACGAAAGGTATGGACACGCATTTCTTGTTTCTTGACCGGTGGTCATTTTTTCGCGGGGACGACTATTGCCGCCCCGAGAGCCGGAGGAAACTAGACACGTGCGACAGGACAGCCACCTGACGGTATCGTAGACACGCGCGACGGGACCGCCACCCTGAGATAGGAAGGAAAGGAAACTATGCAGGTAAGCGATTGGAACGACGACAAAGAGAGCGTGGTGTGAGCGTAGACATAGCCTACGCGTGTCGCACAGCGGCAAATCTTCAAGAAACCGCTTTTATCCAGCTGATAGTCTACTAATCTTCAAAATGGTGGCTATTAATAACTAATCTACTTAAAAGACTTATTGCTAAATATCAGCAAGCATCAAGGAGAATGCAGGAAAAGGTGTTCCACGCGCCGCACGTGCCGACGTCTGCGGCAGTAACCCCAAGTAACTCAAATATGGCCAATCATTGGCCAATGGCTGGCAATGGTCCTTTGGCCAGTGGCGAGACAGTGGCTAGCCATTGACCGATGACTGGCCTTTCTCTGGCCATTGGTCGTTGGGCACAGTTAATCAGCCATCGGGCAAACCTTGGCCGAAAAAAGGCAACTCTTTGGCCATTAGACAAAAGACCATCCCCAGCCATTGGCCAATGCTTGGCCAACATCAGTGCTGGTTGTAAACTGTTTTAAAACAAAAGCCTAAAACAAATGGCATCTTGGAGGCACGCTTGTCAAAGATTTACATTCGGTTATTTACTTCGAATCTTTCATACGGAGAAGGCGTGCGTGTGCGGCGCGTAGCGGCTGCAAGCAGTAACTGTTTTTGTTGACGCGGGAGAAAAATCCAGCGTGTAGCTGCTCAGCCATTTAAAGTTGCGACGGTCACTCGCTGTAGATAAAAACATGGGTGGCCAGTGCCTTCATACACACGCTAGCTTTGGGTCTTGAACGTGCACCATCTCAGTCAGTGTTATACGACCGCACATCGTTCGATGCTTATGCATTTTGAAGTACGGGCAGGGTGGGCTCGAACCCAGGAGTCAATCACTGTTCTAGAGCAAAAGCCTTAAGCGTTGCATCTGGCTACGCTCGCACGTCAGACGCCTTTTGGTTATTTACTGCGAATCCTTCATACGGTCAGGCGCGCGAGTGCGGCGAGTGCGGCACGTGCAGTGAACAGTTTCAGTTGCACACACATGGATGTCTTCGGAACCCTGAGACATGAACAGACATCGCTAGTACACCGTAAACATGGGTTCAGGTGGTGCCTTGCGCTGGCAAAATTAAGAGCGTCAAAGAGCCACCGGATACATACTTCTAAATCACTTCGCGTGAACACATGTGCTTCGATAAGTTTGTAGCGTTGCATAAATCAACTAGATTTCACTACTTCGAACGTTTATTTTAAAAGGTATATACTATTTTGCATAGTGTTTTCGCGCAAATTTAATCTCCGAATTACAGGCAAACATGCAAATTTCATTTTCTTCAATCCTACTTTCGATGAAAGCGCTGCCATTTATAGACGACTTAAAATCAGTTTAGTTCAACATAGCAAAAAGTGAGGTGCCCGAAAAGAGGTACAAGAGGAAAGTACGCCATTTGCGAAACTTCCTGCTCGCTACTCTACCAGAGATGAGTTTAAATGAAACCAATTAGGCTCGTTGAAAAAAAAAAAATGAAAGGCGTCGTTTTAGGACGTTTCATTACATTACGCCGATATATATGTTTGTATGACCTATTATGTAAGGTGGATCTAAGACACAAAACTGCAATTGCCAGGTGCCTTTACCCCAGCTGTAACAATTTCCTAATCACACAAGATGCATCATCCACGTAAAATTGGCCATATTTAACCTCCTTCTTAGAAAGGTTAAATATTGTTTTCAAAAGAGGCTATAGAAATAGATACAACTATCTCCTTTCGCTTGGTTATGACGCTGTCCGCACAACTCAACAAAAACGAGTATTTAAGAACCTAAATTGATGCCTCACATAAACATAGTGCTACGTATTATATAAGACTGACAAAAATAATAGGATTAAATGTGTACGTCATCAACGCTCTGAATATTGCGTTGATGGTTAAATAAGTATAAAAATGCGTTTTCTATATTTTCGGTGTCTCTATATTTTGGTGTTCAAACGGGATTATCTGCGACAGTGTTTATAACACTATGGCATAAATAGGACGAGTTAATGTATCAACGTATGAGATTGTGTTTCCATATAGACCTTTCCTGACACATGGGGAGTTATGGGGCAATTGAGTTGTACACTCGAGCGGCTCGAACGCTTTGTATATCCTAGATGCTGCACAATTAATTTTATCTTATCAATACAAGTTCAGAACACCTAAAAAATAAAGCGAAAACAAAAGTAGGTAATCAAAATTTTTTTATTGATATCTACCAACGTCAGATTCGTCATCGATTTCTGGATAATCTCACGTGACGTACATCGAAACGTAAAAACGGATCAGGCACACGGTGATGCCCCCGCATATTTCTGGAAAGGTACATTGCGGGGCTTTGTGTGACTAAAGTCACGTGCACCCTATGATCGCTATGTTACCAGTCAGACGAAAGTTTTGAAAGCCTGAATTCCGACACATGTCGGGTATGGGTGAGAAAAGTGTAATACAGATTGTGCAATAAAAATTTATAAGAAATATACGGTTGAAACAAACCCGAGGTCAGCGACACTCTTAACTTATACGATTGCGGAGGGGGAATAAAATAATGATATTTTACGCAGATAAAATTTATATCTAATACAATGGAATTACGCCAGTCGCTGATTATTTTGCTGCCGAATACCAATGCTACTTTTCTTCACTTTTTCACTTCACTTCCGTAGATCCACTGTTTTTGTAGATATGTTTTGCCGAACAAATCCCTAGTACTTTATTACAGTCTCGATATCAGTTGTATAAAAAACGACCCTTTTGCTAATCTTCAGTCTTGCATACTAAACACAACTGAACGAAGTCTTGAAAGGAAGTGCTAGTTTGTTCATCTGTGTGCGAAGTTTTAGCTTAGTTAGAAGCTATTAACTTTAATATATGGTGGCGGCGGGTGAAAGTATAAATTGCCGCCCACCTCTTGTCTTAATTTTACGTCGTAGGACGTTAACGTTCTCTCGGGCATTTGGCTCGTTTTTTAAAGCGATCACTGCTATCTCTCTTACTTGTTCTTTTCTGAAGAGTTAGTTTTTTGTGTAAACAACACCTTGTATATAACAAGGTCTTTGCACAAGTGTTATGACGAAGCATTCCTGACTATCGAGTGGTGCCGGGAAGTGCCACCTACGCTGCCAACACGTACCTTACGTATCATATATAATGAGTTCTCACGAAGAAACTTTATTTAATCTGTTACTCCGTCCTGTGCCACATCAGTTGTGACAAGGTTAAAGAAATTTCAAAAACAAAAATGACAGAATATAAGTTTATGGCAACTTGCCATGGACTGCCGTAGTTTGACGACACCATCGACAAATGGGATGCGTACAGGCTTCGCCAGGAGGCGCACTTCGAGGCACACGACCTCACAAATTTAAGAACGAACGAGCGTTCCGGGTTTTTTAGCGCAAACAAAAACGACCGAAAAACACGGGAGATGGTGCGAGCCTAGAAAGATCCACGACCTGAAGTATTCTGAAATGATTCAAATAATGCACAAATAATGTATAAATCACAAAGACATGCAAGTATTTCAGATGAAGCCAGCGGCCGGACGTGTCGGGGAAAGAGTTCATCCTCCAGATAGGGAATGTTGCTGACACCTGCAACTTCGGTGCCGTGCTCGATCGTATTTGCAGGTTCGCATTGTGTGGGGCTCCGGGATTCGGGAATGCTGCCGCAAGCTGCTCGTTAAGACTAGCCAACAAGACAAGAGGAACAAAAGGTGAAGTCACCCTGGGGCCGTCGGGACGTGGTTCCTGCAAGAGCAGGGGAATCAATGTTGCGGCGGCTGCACGAAACACACCAATGAACTGCTGCAATGAAACGTTGGCGCGCTCATTTTCCTTTTTCCGGAAGTGGATGAAGAAATCAAAGGTATTATGAAGACTTGTCCGGCAGGCCCAATCGACAACTAGATACCGCTTTTGGTGTTCGACTCACACAGCAAGTGAACTAGTGTTCAGGTAATCAAGACTGCAACAACGCCAAATTCCATCGCAGCGCTCCGGACACCGTTTAGTCCGTTTACGTTACCAAGGACACTCGTCTCAGGCCATCGGCCCCAACTCGCAAGTTAGGACTTCAAACGGTTTATATAAAACAACAATATCAACACTGTGCGGACGGTCCCGTACCACCCGCAATCAAACGGCTTAATCAAACGAGTGGTAGGGACATTGAAACAAGGATTAATAAAAAAAAATGAAGTGGGGACGTCTTGGTTCATTTATCCAGGTTCCTACACAGGGATGGCCGTACTCCTCTTCCGTGGGGTACAACGCCCGATGGAAGGTTGTTGTGGTATAAGATTTGTTCCCGTTTTGATAATATTGATCCTCGACCAACATCCGGAGATGGAACACTGGCGAACGATTTCTCAGAAGGAAACAAGGTATAACGACCACAAGCTACACTCTAGAAAAAAGGGTGTCATGGGGCACACCCATAGGGGGTGTAAGTGTTTGTCACATATACTACACACTTTGGGGGAATAATCTACACTCCAAATATGGGAGTATATGTACACCTTTTGGTGTGGTGCACATGTACACCTTTTTCTACAGAAATCTATTTCGAAGAAAACACAGATGCACCCTATTCAAAGGTGTACGGCTACACCTCCTTCTGCACTTATTGAAATGAAAGGGAACACAGATGCTCACCATTCGAACGTGTACCATTGCACCGATTCATTAACCCGCATCACTCAAAGGGAACACAGTTGCACCTCGCTCAATAGTGTACCATTAATCCCCTTTCTACACCTACTGCTCTCAAAGCGAACACGGCAACACCCCGTTCAATAGTGTACTGTTAGACCTCTTTCTACACCCACTGAATTCGAAGAGAACACAGATGCACCCGATTCAAAGGTGCATGGTCACACCACTTCATGCATCCGCTTCATAACTAACATCATAAACCTATTTAAGACATCAAGGAAACCCTTAAAACATGTATGCGCCCCGGATATTGCAAAAGGTTGGTAACCAGACACACGGGATTGTTTTCAAATCTCATAGAAGTTTATTAGACAGCCTATTCCATAAACAAGTACAAACTTGCAGGCAATCCGTGATAATTGAAGAGGATACGAAGAAGCTGTTACACAACTGAAAATATTACTAAGCAAACAAGAACAGGGGGTGCGTCTTAGGTAGTGTCTATTCTCCCAGCAGCCGGCAGAATTATTTCTATGAAACTCCACCGGCAGTCGCCATTCATTCATCGAACGACGTTTCGTCGACAGCTCAGATTAGCTTTCCTATATTAGCTTCTATTTTCTTCTTGTAATGAGCCGCGCCAGCATGTATCCGCGAAGTGACGTGTACGGGTGGGACAGGTGGCTTAACATCTTTGTAATGAGCTGCCGCAGACTGTTGCCACAAAGCGGCGTGAACGGGTGGGCTGGGTCGGTGAGCACGCGCCTCAGAGCACACGCGCGACAAAATGTCCCTACAGCGTTCATTTCGCGTAACGAGTGACGATGAAACGTTAGTGTCGATGAAACGTGTCTACAAAACGTGTATCAACGAAAACGTGTTTTCACAAAACGCCGGGAGAATAAGAAAGTCAGTATTCTACCTGCAGTTGTCACATGATTGTAGACAGCTAATGGCAGGCGACTGCCGATAGAATTTCGGGGAACTTATTCTCCCGGCTGCTAGAAAATAGCCATTGCCAAATTCTAGAGGTAATCCGGACCAGAACGGTCAATTGTTGCAAAGGAGTTGGCTGCAGTGCACGCACGATGAACATACCAGGGTTGAAATATATAATCCGAGATATATGTCGAAACGGGCACTGCAGAACCACACAAACACAAAAACGAAAAAAAGGGGCCCGTGAAGATTCAACACGCTGTGGCAGAGAGCAGTAATTTGCCGAACCGGAACACTAAACGCATCACATGAATTCCTTGGGCCTTTTTGAAGAAATCGCTTGTTGCCGGTATACGCGTGGGACTTTTCAAACACTAAGAAATCTTGGTAACACTCGAATACGTTGTCGCGGACGAAATCTACAGCAGTCCCGCTGGTCGCAGCACAGCACACAAGAAACTAGGCCGGGAAGCACACATTCCGAGATCGGAAAAAGCTACTACGTCATCCGTAAAGCCTTTACCACGTGATCACGCTCCTGTCGTTACCCGCGCCCAGACAGCGGAGTTGAGGGCTAAAAAAGCCTCCGGTTCATTGGTCCGGCGAATGCGCACCTTCTTCCACGCTTTCAGCTTAGGGAGAGAACGAAAAAGAGTGGAGCAGGAAACCAGCAGCTCCTCCAAGGCCAGAAGGAGGCGCCCTCGCAAAGGCTTATCTTCAGGGGCAGCTCAACAATGAACACAACGAGAGGACTTAGTCACTTATATCCTCTTGAAACTTCGACCCAAAGTTAATAGTGCAGTGGATGGTACCCGTGGCCTTGGCCTTCAGGCAGGTGCCGTGCTCTGCCTTATCTCTAGCTTGGAGACTGTAGTCACGTGATTCTACCCGTAGACCCGATTGGCATAAAACAAGCATAGGGTCCACTCCATTGTCAATAACGAGTGAACATGACTAGCTCCATGCTTCCTAAGAAACTGCCCAACCCAAAAAGTGACCCGCAAGGGGGAATCCAAGCACAAGTTGATCGGGGCGCGTTGCTAGCGTGGCGGTGCATTTAGCCTAGAGGTTTTTAAGGGAGAGGAGGATCCTCATTGTCGGTGTACAAGTACACTGGCTGGCTAACGGAGGGTGCATCTTTCAGCAAAAGCGTTCATGTGCGCCTGATGCACCCAACTACACCCTTTTTTCTAGAGTGTACACCAACACCCAGCACACTAACAAGCGCGGAAGCAGGGGAAACCTCAAAGGCCGTGGACACCGACGGTGAACCGACAAACGCACTGTTTTGGTCGATCTGCCACGAAAAAAAGACAAAAAAGGCGTGGAAACAGGAAAATGAAAGACGCTTACAATTTTCAGTAATGCCGAATCAGAGCGCAGCTCTTCGGGATGAGGGGAGGATACTGAGGGGAGGGTATGCCCTCTTCCTTCCCTGCTAAATTTAGCGGGGAAACGTTTCTGCTAAACTAAGCGGGAAACGTTTACCCTCGTGACCTCGCACGTGACATCACGTTAGATCGTCACACGTGTCGTCACACGTGACGTCACGAGGGTAAATTTAGCGCAAATATTTTTCCGACAAATTTAGCAGAAAAATATTTACTGCCAAATTTAGCAGGATTATTGACAGTGTTAGATGCGTGTGACATTATGTGACGTAACATGTGACATCACGTGTGACGTCACACAGACGTTATTATATTAGCTCAGTGAAGGAACTGCTTATAGACGCTTATAGCACTAAGAGTACCCCCCCCC
>JAZHYW010038607.1:0-71209 GCA_037355805.1 Ixodes ricinus | reverse complement strand
GCGGTGCGACATGCAAAATGGAGCAAGCCCAGCGTGAGTCCGCGATCCCCCTCAATAGACCGTTTTTTTTAAATTAGACCTACAAAGCAAGACTATGCTGTGAGGTTAGTTACACGTCCTGGCGTCTGCTAAAATAACTGTTCTAAAGTGAAAAAAAAGTCATTTGGCACATGGGTTTGTCAACAGCCATGGTTTGGTTATTTAGCTTGAATTTTTTATACAGAGAAGGCGAGTGTGCGCAACGCGCGTACGTACGTTCCCAGCATTCTCTCTTGCAGTTGGGTAATTTCGCAGTATGTCATTACTTACTCATTTATTTGAATATTGTCACCGCCTCTTCCCCTCTCTTTTTAATAAAAAAAGGACCACGTTAACTAACATATTATGACCTAGGTAGTACTCTACCAACGTATGACCGTCAACGTTCGGGAAAGCTAAGTTGAAAACCAATCGCTGCGATGACGAGTTGCCTAAACCTATTTCCTGACTTGCAGATTCCGCCAACAGCATTGGAGGGACAATATCACTAATATGCAGTTCCCACCGTCTCCCGCTCTTCCCACTTCTCTATGCATTCAAAGAAGGTGGTGTTACGACGCTTCCTAGATAACAAAGCCGTAGTGCTGAATGAGATGGCGTCATCAGCGAAGGCTGGGCACAGATTTGACACGACGATTCTGTAAACGTTTGGCTCAAGCTTGACTTGAAGCAAAGAGCTGAAGTAGCACTCGTTTCCAATTTGTGTCTGTCGTTGGACTGCGCTGATGACGCAAAAATATCAGCATTGCAGACTTCTCTTCTAGACGGTAATGAGTATAAGCGCACTGCTTACAACCCCCCTCTCCCTCCCCTTTCTCCTCCCTACGCGTGCTGAACACCATTGGTCGCACGCACTCTGACGTTAAACCAAAACTTGCGCTTCGTTGCTTGCACTATCATCCATAGCCTCCAACACCAACAAGAGCAAGAAAGCAAAGTCTACGGCAAGACATATACCGAGCGCGACCAGCGAACGACGAGGCAAGTGACAAAAGAGCTTAAAGGCAGGTTCTCACATGCAGCGAAGCGCTGTGAGAGCTGCTGACATGACGTCAGCTACTTATTGTCTGCCATGAGCAGGAGTTTTGACGATGCGATGCAAAGCTGGGGAACGCTCCCGTCAGCACGCGCTTAGCGCGAGGTCAGCGCTATGCTTGTACAGTTCTCCGTTGCATTTTTGAACAAGCCTTAAAAGATATACTAAAAGCTCCAATAACAAGAAGAGAGTATGGATTGACGACGACACATAGCGCAAACATTATCATTATCAAACATTATCTTCACAATGAAGCAACTAGCCCAAGTCACCATCTTCAGCCTAACGATATAACGGTAATTCTGTGCCATGTCTAGCGGTACCCGCACTATCTCCTTTTGCTGGATTGAAGCCGCTATGCTATGTTTTAACCTGACGTGAAATAAACGCGGTAGCCCACGTCAGAAAATATATTCCCGGAATGTTTATTTTGGCATTGGAAATACGGCGGTTTGTCAGTCTAGACCCGGCAGCCTTGACGCGCAAACGAGGTTTTCGCCGCGTGGTTTAATGGAGACGTAGAGCTACAGCACGCGGGCATCGAGTCAGATAGGAAAGGAGGCGGAGAGTAGGCGCATTGCGTCCTTCATGCACTCTCTCCCCAGCTTTTCAGTCTCATTATTTCATTCTCGATAGAGGAGAAAAGAGGGAAACAGAAAGAGGAAGAGAGAGAGGGAGAGAAGAAGTTAGCCAGGGCCGTGAACGAAGTGAGTGAAAGTGCGGAGAGGAATAGGGGCTTCCGCGGAACGGGCGATCGAAGAGCGCTATCTGCACTCTTCTTTATTAAACGCATTAGTTTGCGTCTCGGTGCGTCTTCTGTTTGGTTTAGTTAGAAGCGAACGCGTCAAAGTCTCATTAGTAGGCGTTGCTTGGAGGATACGTAGATTTCAATGGATGCACCGCCAGAGTTTGTAATGGAACCACACTCATACATTTTTAAAGCTATTTTTTTCCTGCCAAATAATTATTGATTTTTTTTTCTTAAGCTGACTGCAGTCACTTGGCCTAACCTCACCTAATCTAGCCTGGTATATACCAAACATAATGAACCCCGAAACGCAAACTAACCTTATCTAGCCTAATCCAAGCTAGACAAACCAGTCCTGACCTATAACATAGCCCAGTGGTTCTCAAATGGGGGTCCGCGAAGGGATTCTAAGGGTCCGCGAAACCCTACCTCATCAGTCAAGTCCGGCAATAAAAGTTGTCCTTTCTCGGATCGAAAATACATTTTCTTAATTTTCGGAAGAGTTTGCTTATGTGTATGTCAATAAGAGAAGTCTACTTTACACTAGCCCTTAGTTATATTCATTTATTATATCATTATTATGTTTAATCTATACCTTTTTGCCTCTCGCCACGGACGGGGTCCTCCATCATGTCCGCTGATCCACAAGGGGTCCGCGAAACATCGACGGTTGAGAAATACTTACGTAACCTATATCTTATCAATCCTTAAAGTAAGTAAATAAAACTTAGCTGTGCCTTACCTGTAGGAGCCAACCAAATCGACCTTAAACAAAGACAAACTTAACGGAAAAATCATTCTAAACCTAACTGACAGGAGCCTAACCTAGCAGAACTTGAATCTAATGTAAGGCTGTACTTCACCGAAAACTCTAAACCTAAACACGATATGAAAAGGACATACGTAAGTCTCTTTCTACATACGTGAAAGGTGTCTGTGCTTTTATATAACTTAACCTAGCAACAGTCTAACCAAGACCTAACCTAGACCTAACTTAACCGAGCCGAACCAAACCTGACATTGATGAATCCAGAATTTAGATATCCAGTTGAGTGCATTATCTTCTTTGGATTAGCAGTTGATGTCGTCAATATAATCATATTCGGTCAAAGATAGGGACGATCACTAAGCAGCTCCTTTTGAGCACTCGTTGACAATGAGCTTCGAAGATTCTTTTTTTTTAATTTATAGTATCAAGCTTTTCAGGCTACGCTGGCAGCAGGTTACACTGGCTGCACGCCAGGTCTTGCGTTTTACTATGGTAGGCTAACGGTTCAAGGTAAATTCCTCACACCCTTTTCCACTTTAGCAGAGCGAACGTTGAAAAGGAGGCGATCTCCCCTCCACCATTCCCTTCGTTAAAGTGAAAAGAAGTGGGAGAAATTTTCCATGAACTCTTAGCCTGCCCCTGACCATTGTGTGGCAGGATGATATCTGCTACGGTTCTAATTTGAATCACAGCATTCAAATTTATTAAAGCCTTCTGAATAGCGTATGGCAGAAAAGTACGGTTTTGCGCGCACCCTTAAATGCCTGCAACGCGAAAAAAAGACAAAAAAATCGGCCGAGAAGTTTTTAACGCCCTTAAATTGTGTAGTGTTTTAAGGCGAATGTCCAAAAAAACCCAACCTCCCTTTTATAAAAAAAAAAAAAAAATTTGCCCGTTTTAGAAACGGTTTAATACGCAACTCCTGTAAGTTGCGCAATATTTAACCTTATTCCGAGTTATACGAGGTAATGGTAGTGTCGGCGCGCGAGCGTAAATTCACAAAACTAAACGACTACGTAAGCGAGGGCGCCGGTCAGCTCCGATGTCTCGGTTGACGCCACCGGGAAAGTCGCCTAAAATATTTCATTTATATTTTATTTATTTAGGCATTGTCTCGTGAAGAGCTTTCATGCTTCGCGAACGTCACGCTCAAATACGGTCTCCATTGAACGCCTCATATAGATCTTATCAGGCCGGACATCTCCCACCGGCGTGAGCGTCCTCTAGTCACGGGAACCACGGAGATATAGGGGGAGTGCGTAGTGAGGAATGCGCCATTGTGCAAGGGCTCATGCCAGCGGCGGCTGGCAGGCTAAAATGACCGACCTCATTCCGACGGGGGTGGACCCAGGGCCCAAGCGCATTGTTTACGACGCCAGCCGACTAGCCACCGGGTCGAGCGGACGGAGGGTGTTTAATCAGGCGCAGCTTGTTTGACGAGCCGTCTGCCTGCCATCGGAGCCGACTGAAAACGCCCTCTGGTCGCCGCCTCGCCCTTTCTCCCTCCCCGTCTTCAGAGGGACAAATACCACCCACAGAACAAGGCCGTAATACTGGAATTTCTACGTCGCTTATCGGAGGCAGACGCGCTCTGCTATCACGCGTAGACGGGTGCCGACACCTTGGCTCGTGCATAATAAAACGCTGCAGTTCCGATTTTTATATGATGCAAGCATTTAATGCTCGCGTCTTACTTAAGAACATCCAGATATAGCGCTTTAGTTTAACGCACGCTCTCGTGCCTCCTGGTCGAGATATAAACGGGCCTAGGTACCGAAGACACGGAACCCCATTTACACAAGAGACTGGACGATTGTGTAAAATCGATTTTACTTGGGAATATTAGGAGTACACCCTAACACTCCTGCGGTTGAGTCCCGCAGCACATTGACCCTGGCTTGCGCTAGGCTTTCATGCGGGTGATGTCCCTGGATATTAAGCGAGACAAGACCTAGACACTTGCGACGCTTCAGGCACAATCTTGTTTGATTCGCCGGGAAGATCTTGGGTGCTTCCGTGGTTATGGCACTCGCGTGGACTACACTCGTAACCCGTAACCCTGGGTTGAAAAAAGCCTTAACACTGCGTCCTACCACCCGCCGTAAACGAGACCATAAGGAGGACCCGTTGAAAATTGGGCGAGTTGGTTGTGCACAGTTACGAAGAGAGAAACAGCGAAAAAAGTACAGCGCTTGGTACGTGTTCCTCGTTCCTTGTCCTACGTACTTCTGGCGCTGTTTCGCTCTACGTAACCATAAAGAGGAGTTTGTGCTCAAGATGAAAAGTGCTGTATCCCGAGCGGAACTATACTGCGTGCACTGGACACTGCGCTTTTTTTTCTTTTTGTAAGGACACCAAGGGGAAAAAAAACGTCGGCCGGTAGTGGCCTTTCTTGTGACTTTCTTTTGTTCGTTGGGCAGGAGAGAACAAAATTTTCAAAATTTTTATTTCAAATTGTTGTTATAATTTCGTCATCAGCAATCTTTTTATTTTTTTATTTCCCTCTTTTCATTAAAGCTTTTTCCTACCCCAGCGCAAGGTTGACAGTCGTTTTTGCTGATGCGTACTAATAGCTCAGCCAGAGATTGAAAGATACTGACCCATTTAGAGAAGAAGGTTCTCGGGGATGACTAACCATTAAGCGAATGGAATGTGAAAAAAAAAGAAAAAGCACAAGTGGAATAACTTTTTTCAAATTTTTTGTGTAGTAAAATTACGAAACAAAATGTAGACCTTATACGTACTGCGCTATAAAATACATATAAATGTGTTGGTAGCATAAACCCTTTGTTGTAATTAAATATTTTTTGCGATGGTGTGGAAGGAGGGCAGAGAAAAAAAGGAGCTAAAAAAATCGAAAGTCTCTCTTGGGAAAACAAGGAGACGGTGACGGCGGGAGACAAATTAAATAATGACGTTGTTGAATTAAGTAACACGTCTCGAGTGCTCGCACGGCGTCAATGGACGAAGGCAACCAGGTTTACAAAAGAGCAGCGCAAAATCACGGCGAGAAATAAAATACGCGTGTGGACTTGTAATTATTCAAGATGGCAGGAAAAGCGATTTATGAAGTCAATTAAAACGGAGTTGACAGGCGTGAGTCAATCGCTCGGCTCCGTGCTAGGTTGTTTTGATTAAACTGGACAGTCAATCCGTAAAACAAAAACATTTACGGTAATTTAGAAAAAAATAAAATAGAATTTAAAGTTTTTTTTTTTAATAATTACGTTTTTAGAACGTTGTGATCCCATACACGCAGCGTGTCAGCGTAGCGGTGAGATCCTAAAACTATATTTTGTCCCCACTTGGAGAGGACCTGTATGCGATTCTATCGTACAATAAAACAAATTGTTCGGCGATCGGAGCAACCTATAATTGGAGAAAAAACGTTACATGAGTTTGTGTATACTCACAAAGCCTTGCAGTCCGACGACGGGGCCATAGAAAGCCCGGTCGCAGATTTGGAGCGCGAGTATCTGGTAGCACAGAGGATTTCTCTGGGAACCTCGTCGTCAGCGCACAGCTTTTTCAGCGGCGAGGACCGAAAACATGGTTTTCAACCACGACGAAAAAGAAGCGGTAGCGCGAGAAACGCGACGAGCACGAGCGGACATTCCATCGCTAGGTAGAAGCGTGTTTCGGCGTCTCGCCGCAGCGGGGCGCCCGTCACCTGGCTCTCCTCTCATCCGTTGTCTGCCGCCCTACCTTTTCAATTTCGGCGGCCGCGTCTCGTGGCGATCTGCCAGGCTTTGTCAGTAGAAAGGAGGCTACGGTTTTAGCATAAGTTTGAGCAAAGCCGATGCAACAAGCACAAGCATTTTGTTTTGAAAGGCGTATTCACTTCACGAGCGCGCGTGCGTGGAAGGCCCACTCAAAGCGTTGCGCTCGCACCTGTAGCATCTTTTCTGCTCACACCCATAGCGAAACGAAGTAGAAATCAAACGTGTCATCGGTATCCTGTTATGAAGGGCCGCACTTCTACTGAATCGAAAATTCTGCCAAACTGTTCTAAAGATTCGGAAACAAATGGGCAAAAATACATTGTTGAAAGACTTAAAAGTTAATATTTAATTTTTACGGACGAAGCAAATTTTTAGGTTTTTTGTTTTAATGCATATTGACACACGTATTGCTAAAAATTATGATATTCTAAAATATAATTTTATCAGTATCCTTTTTTGTGTTTACTAGAAATTTTACAGTGATTTTTTGCAGAAACGGGGTAACAACGAGTTTCGGTAGTAGCATGCGCCATCACGACACGCGAGTTTTGGTTTTGAGGCCTCATCAACGGGAGGCTGCAAGTGCGTATATTGTTAATATAAAGGTGGTAACACCGTGTTTTTTTCTTTCTCTGAGAGGCACGGTTTCGAGCTCGAAAATGAATGCAACGGCTACTGAGCCTTCAACAGCAATTTTACTGTAAATATTCGTTTTTTATTATTATTTGAGTCACTTGACGCCAACTTGCATGAAAGTGTGCGTCTCATAATGGCAACGTCTCGTTTTTAACTTTTAAAATGTGCATTTTTGGTGTTAGGACACACGCGGATGTTTAAAACGATAGGAAGAGTTAGGAACATCGGATGTGCAACTTCCAGCATGATAGTTTTGTGTTCAGTTTGGTATGGATAGATGAAAACCGCGAAATAACGTCATTTAGAAATCAACAATATTTTGTTTTGTAAACTACTTGTGAGCCAAAAACAGGATTGCTCTATTGCGATGAGCACTTTAAAGTAGTTGTCAGTTCATTTTGCTACTAGCTCGTTGCATCACTGGAAAGATCAAATGAAAATCACGTTATCCAGAATGTACCACATTATTTGTCACTTGGGGAATGGTCTGCGTCGATCTGTAGTCGAGCTACTCTTCTTGAGGCAGAAAATAATGAAGCGAACCACACTTACAATGGCTGACAAATACAGATATACCATGTCGCCTAGTCCGCGACTTTCCTTAACCGCTGGTAGTAGTACACTGTACGATGGTAACCGCACGACCGCGCGGCGTCCATTTCCAATCCATGGCCCGGTCGCGTTTTCGCGCGCACGCAGACGTTTGCCAAATTTTTTGCCGATCCTCTGTCGAACTTTCTTTCAAGAGTTCGGCATGTGCCGAACTTCGCCGAATCTAAGGTTTGGCAGATTCGGTCCATCACTAGTACCCAGTGAATCGGATCGGGTCAAGAGATCCAACGAGTCAAGACATTCAGCGAGTCAAGAGATTAAATGCGTCAAGGGGTTCAACATAAGTCAAGAGGTTTATCAGGTCGAGAGTTTCAACGAATCAAGAGATATAACATCTCCAAAGATGAACTATTGAAGAGATATATGGCTAGTTAAAACTAAACTTCACAGCGAATTTGGTTTACCTGAAACAAGCTCACTACTATAGTCCGTTGCAACCTAAGAACGAAGGGCGAGGGTAAGACTGGCCGGGGAGGAGGAAGCAGACGGAACGCTAAAGAGAGAAGGATGTTTCCCCCTCTCTTCTCCAGCATTCCGGCTGCTTCCTCCTCCCCGGCCCGTCTTAATCTCGCCCTTCGTTCCTAGGTTGCAACGGACTATAGATAAGGGGGCTAGTCAGAGATTAATATCTGCTCAAATTTTCTTTCGTGTTTGTTTTAGACTTTTAAGAGAACGGTTTGCTCTAAGACGGTATTTTGAGTCCTCGATCGAGGTTTTTGTACTACAATATAGTAACCCTGCATTCTGTCATTACGAGTCCTGGAATATATTTATAAAATCAATATAGGCTGCGGTTTAAAGGCGAAGATGTGTAAAGAGATAATATATAATCTCCTGGCTCGTTATGCCTCCTGACTTGTTCAACATAAGTCGAGAGTTCAAATGTTGGCCGAGAAGTACAAGCAAGAGGTTAAACCAATTTAGAGATCCGCTATGAGCGGAGATGTCCAACCAGTAGGAAAATCATAGAAGAACTAACTTTAAAACAATGGTTTGATATTTGTTAAAGTTTTATAACGCACGTTTTTTTTTTTGACGTCGTTGGGGGTTTGATTGTTATATAAAGAAGGCTATCTTAGATGTATGCAAACAATGCAAAGTGTTCCCTTTTTCTTATCATTCCTCCGCAGGTAATGCTGAAAGCAGCTCGAGACTTTCAAAAATGTTTGCCTTGCAAGCTCATTGTGAGGTTGCGTTCATCAGGAGACCTCGTTGAGTACTGCCACGCTATACGTATTCTGCATCTGGTTTGCTTGGCCTCGCCCCGTTTGCCACCAGCTTACCAGGCATGAGAATCTTCGGAGCACAAAACGCCTGCACTCAGTAAAAAAAAAAGTACTGCCCTTTCCACATTCACTGTACCTGTGCTGTGAGAGCGGTTGGGGAACACGGAGTAGAATACACTCTATCGACGTTGGAAGCGTCCAATGCTTGTTCCGCCGAGTGGTCTCCCTCAACCCGCCGACGCTTGTGACCGCTCTTCTATAGTCTACATCAGGTTTTCCAGCCGTAAACAATGATACCTTTCTTACTGAAAAAAACAGTTCCGTTATTTATTTATTTTTATTTTCCTCCAAAACGACACGCGCTTAAATGAGCAGGGAGGTCCGGTAAATTTGGCCGACACCGTCTAGGTTAAATATTGCCATTCCTGGATTCACTCACGGTTTATCGGGTGTGCACCGTCTAACTTCAAGATCAGACTCCTTCCAATTTCGCTTAAAGTCAGACGTTTCTTAGAACTCGCTGATGCGAAATAGGTTCATGTACAAAATTTCACTGGTTTACGCAACGGGGCCCCCAAAAAACTCGAGCTGCAACATCTAAGGACTTCTTATCAGTTGTGAATGCGAAAGCACGAATGTCGTTCTTATGCGCGACCTCGTGAAGTTGCCCCGTCTCGCTGACATCTGCCGTGCCGCCGCTCTTTCGGCGGCATAGAACCGGCTGCAGGAATAAGCTCGTGCTCTCTTGCGGCCGTGCCTACCCACGAGCGCGTCAGCCGATTCGTTTTGTTTGCGCGCTGGTGGCGCTAAAGGCCCTTTATGTTTCAAAAGTAGCGCAAGGTGCGCCGATGCATGAGGCACGTGCATCGTGCAGCCCTTGGGAAGATCATGGCGGCACAGCGCAGCACTGAGCTAGATTTCAGACGCCATGTTCTTCCGAGAAGTGGCGCGCGGCATGTGTCTCGAACAATTTCCACAACAATGAATGGCGCCACTTTTCCCAGGATAGAGGGGCTTTAGGTGGCGCGGGCAAGCAGCGCCGTGGGGTGGCGCTAATTGAAACTGACTCACGGCGGCTTCCCCCGGTTTCATTTACTTGCCATGTTGCGTGGGTTTTTGCGCGGCTTCAAAGCTGGAATGCCTCAGATCGCGGCTTTACGAATTTATTTGCCGTTTGGCGCCGCTGATGACGTCGGCTCGCTCCACGACACAGTCAATGCTTTCGCATTAAAACCAAACTTCACGCCAGACCAAACTGCACTGCCCAACGATACCCTCAGCGGACGCGACTAACGCTAGACGCAAGCAAGGCGGCCGCTTCTTTCGCCGCAGGCGTTGACAGCCATCAAACGCGCGATCCGCTCAGTGTACTGCCCATATTCCTGCACTGTGTTGCAGCAGTCAGCGACGTGGAAAAAATCGCAAATGACCCAGAACGTCGCCATCTTGAAAGAAAAAAGGAAGCATCTAAGGTAGCTACATAGACATGTTCGATTTGTAAGGGAACTAGTAAGGAAACCTTACGTTAGACGAGCCAATATAAGGTAATGTCGATTTATGATTTATATATACGAAAAAAAAAGGCCCTGATCAAAGGAAAAAAAGGCTTTTCAAATTCGGATGTCAGCTCAGTTTAACAAAAAAAATCAAGAATAATAATTATAGAAAAGTTTTCGCTTTATTTCTTGGTGTATCTGAAAAATTTCTCTGAAACGAAATATCTGCTAAGTGCAAAGGCTCATAAATCGACATTAAGTATGAAACCTATGTTCCCATCATCTCTTCTATCTAAAAATGTTCAAATCAACAAACAATTTTTTATAAATTTCGACTGCACATTTTGGTTTTATGGATGGTGAAGCTCTGCGTGTACCTATGAGCTTAAGATTAAACGGGCTGTCTAATAGTGGGAATCGAGTAAACTCTGGCTTGTTTCTCTGTTCAGTTCCAACGGAACTTCGTATGATTATTTCCGGTTCAGCAAAGTTATTTCCGGTTCAGCAAAAATAAATCTCACAAACAGAATATATCGTCATATTTCCTTCTAAAACCCATCTGAGAAGGCGGAAAACTATAAATTGACAATGAGGAGGAGAGGCGAAAAAAAGTGAAAACCGTTTACAACTCCCTGTAACGCCGAATTGGAGCGCAGCTCCTAAGGAGGAGGAGGGAAGGTACTCAGATGAGGGTATACCCCTCCTCTTCCTCCTCCTCCTCCACCTCCTCCTCCTCCCGTCCTTTTTCAATCTCCTCCGGGGAGGGGGGTCACGGGACCTGGAGGGGTCACGTGACCTCGGGAGAGGGGTGGTCACCTGACCTCGGGGGTCACGTGACCCCCCGAGGTGCATTTCCAATAATGCACCACGCGGTTACGCCGACGCCGACGCCGACGCCGAGGGCGACGCCGCTCAAGCCGGAAACGGGCGCCTAAGAGCTGCGCTCTAAAAGAGAGAGAGAGGAATTTCGAATCCCCAATTTCAGACTCGATTCAAATCAGTCGCCTGCGGTACGGGATTTCATTCCTGTCTACACTGAAGCCCCCATTTTTTCTTCTCGTGAAGTTCCAAACGTGGAATTCGTTTATTACTGACGGGATTCCCCGTTCTCCACATGGTAAAGATGAATATCCCGGATGCTCGCTCCGGTTCCCATTTCACTATTATTTCTGAGACAATCGCGTCTTAGAGATTACTCTAAAATACGATTCCGTCCAGGCAAAGGCTTGCAATCGAGAACGGGTTTAGTTTCTGTTTTCCTTATGTTGGTCTCATTCATTGCTACAGGAACGTGAGGTTTTTGCTACAGAGCAGTGCACCCCGGCCTGTAGAGCCATACACGCGCACACGCGCGTATATCAGAATCGAGAGCAGAAATTTTTAACTTGTAGGTTATTTTAGCGTGTCTATAAAGAAAACAAACTGATATCGTCAAATGCAGCGTTAGCGCGCTAGAGTAGATGCAAACATTACGGAGCTAACCCTTATGTTATTTAAAAGTTATAATAAGTGATTTTCTGAAACGTTTAATGTGAAAATGGGGCCATTTCCGGTATGTTTGCGCCATTCAGCCCTATCTATTGATTTTTTCGTCGGACACAATTTCACCATTGGAAAGGTACATAAACCGCTCATAGCTTCTGAATAAGATAACGGTTTGTACTGAATACAATCAAATTCATGGGACATCGAAGGTATACATACTCAATATTAAACTAATAAATGATTCATATTTTTGTGGCTTCTAAAAAGCTGCAGATACCTTTATTTAAAAAAAAGTTGCACAGAGAATTAGAAGCAGTCTGTGCATGCTCCGCGTAATTCTCAACATGGCGTCTTATCGCGGTATTCGCGGGTGGAGGGCTGAACGAAGCGTACTAAGCGATGGCGGCGGAATTGCTGTTCGCGGTACCGGTGAATTTGTCTATCTTCGAAAGAGACATCGTTTGCTGAACAAAACAATTCGGATATATTCCGTACGACACGCCCGACCACCAAGCAGATTCGCACGCAGACGTCGCTGAGCCGTCGCCCATTCTCCTGGCTCAAGATATCGCTCGAGTTACGAACACGAATTGTTAACCGCTTGAAAAACGCGCGAACGTCGAGCGCAAAGTGTCTGACTTTCGTGGAAGAAGCGAATTTATCGCCTGCTAAACACACAAAAAATACGGGATCGGGTGTAGTTTTGTGATTTCCGAAAACTCTCTCCTCATCTACCTTTCTTGTTCGTCCCCAGTCCAGTTTAACTGCTTCGAATGTCAGCTGGCAATGAGTCCAAGGAGAAAACTTAGCACGCGGCATTCGAACTCCAGATATTGCGGTGACTTATGTTTGTAGAGTGTCTTTTGCATGGTGTATGAGCAGTGTAACCAAGGCTTTAAAGTTCTCTTTTTTCTTTCTGCATTATGCGGAATTAAGTAACGCCGTTACAAATATTTTCGTTGAAAAAACTTAAAAATACGCATTGTAAAAAAATGTAATGCCTTCCTACCAGCGGGTTCCGGTCGATTCGGCCAGTTTTGGTACATCGATAACTTTTCAAACGTCCCGCAGCGTCTATCTAAAAAAAGAGAGGGTGAATGAGGGGAAGGGAAAGACGAACCGGGAGTGGGGAAGGAGCAAAGCGGGGATGCGAAGTAATCAGGGTATTGCGCCGTCATTTCGGCAGAGTTTCTGCTCTCGTATGTCTCTAATTCTTCGTGGTAAAACGTTAGCTTTCAGAAGGAAGCGCTAGCGATGCCCCGCATCTCCCGGATATCTCTTCACTATCGTTTCCTTTGTTGGCCGTAAGCGATGCCTTCGCACCCTCCCTTTAGCCCAGAACTCGGGCTCCGTTCGGCTGTCCTCGGGAGGGCCCGGAATGCGCCGTGGGAAGGAAACGAATGGCTTCGGGTGAAGAGGGTCAGCTCGGGCATGCGTCTCTACTCCGTCTTAACTTGCGTTGAAGTCAAAGAGGGTGTAGGGACGAGCGAAAACGCTGAAATGGCTCAGCGTAATAGCATTCAACACCTTAAACTCCCGAGACTAGTAACAAAAGTGGACAACACACACGCATTGACACCAGTGTGTGTGTGTGCGTGTGTGTGTGCGCGTGTGTGTGTGCGCGCGTGCGTATGTGTGTGTGTGCGTGTGTGTGTGTGCGCGCGCGTTTGTGTGTGTGTGCGCGCCTGCCTGTGTGTGTGTGCGCGCGTGTGCGTGTCCGTGTGCGAGTGCGTGGACGTGTGCGTGTCCTGTGTGTGTGTGTGTGCGTGCTGTCCACTTTTTGTTCCTAATTTCAAGTGTTCCATATGTTGAAAGCTCACCAGCTCGCACGCATCTTTTTCGTTGTTCCCAGAGTAATAGCGTCCACAATAAAACAACACGTTAGTAGCGTTCGGTTAGAAAAATAAAAGGAAACACTTCAGGGATATAATACAACTTTATTTCAAAAGGCCACGTAACAGCTTCTTTTTATCGACGACTTTTTTTTACAGTATTTTCGACCGCACTCTCGAAGTGGAGCGACTTAAATAATTTAAGTTATCACACTCCAAGACACTGCGTTGAAAACAGATTAGTGGTTTCCCTGAAGTAACTTAAATTCATCTACATGCCAGCCGGACGCGTTTCAGGTGCCTCAGGGCTGAGGGGGAGGTGCAAGTCAACGCTACTCACGAGGCGCTCCAAGAACGCGACCAAGCATCGTCAATCAATGCCAGTCCTCAGCACCTGATTATCGCTCCACAGCCGATGAAATGGCGGAATTAGCCGATATGAACGTGAAACAACCAATCACAAACCGAGGAGTGGAAACATAATTAGCCACACCCTGCGCTCCATGGACTGCCGGTGACTAGTGTTACTCGAGTGTACGGTGGCTATGCTTTGTTTCACCTTATGATGTACCGCAGGAAAGGCTACAAGCGCGAGCTCCTTGCTCTGGGGCACATCTCTGCGGCACAAGCTCTCGTGCGTTAAGAGTAGCTCCCAACGCTGTGAGCTCGCGCTTCTAACCTTGTCTGCGGTACAACATAAGCTGAAACGGAGTATAGAACGCGCGCCCCCAACAAATGTCTTTAACCGCGTCACAAAGAGAAAGGAAGTGGTCCCTTGATTTTCGTTTACTGCCGTCATAGATGTGTCACGGGCTGTCGCCGGCCGCGATCCTGGCGATGTCACAGCAGCTGGTGGTGGATGTGGCGGACACCTGTCCTGCTGTAGATCGCTCTCCAGTGTGACAGTCCACGGAAGCTTCGGCAGCCAGCGGGAGTTGGGACGCAGCGACGACAGCGACACTCGCGTTCGCTCGTGCTTTTCGCCGGCAGTTCTTACGACCAACCGCCAGGATACCGACCTCCGACAGGAGAACACTCCGGCCTTCTCTGACGTCATATGTGGCAAGTTTGAGACAACTTTTTGATGTATAGGACGCTAAACACAGCGGCCGGAGAAGCGCACCCCGGGAACCATATTCGAATGTAATCCACAAAACAAAGCGACACGCTGACGAGTCGGTATAGGCTTAACTTTCCGTAGACGTCCGGGCTACCAGCCAAGCAGACGCCATTGTTTCGGACTCCTCAACCAATACCACCTAGAGAACAAGGGCTAGCGCATGACGTCATCGTCAGTGGCTCCCCGACCTACCCCTAGCGGCAAACATGCTGCAGCTCGACGAAAGGCGCCTCAAAGCGGCAGAAGCGGCGCTGTGAGACGCTGCGAGACACGCTGGCCGCGATGCTGACGCAAAGATAGGCGGTGCTGTGCACTAGAGATGACGTTTGGAAAGGGGCTAGGCCTTGTCTTCTAAAAGGTATTGCCTCAACACCCGTCGACGGGGACGCAGGCGGCGTGCTAAGTGCGCGTCTTTCGTCTGACCGTAATTGAACTGAGGGCCGACACGCTCATTAGCATAATTAGGCCCTAGTTATTCGAGCGTCGAGTCCTCGTCCACGCGCGCTGCCCGAAGGACGACTCCGAGAAACGGGGTCCTTCTTGAGCCTCTCGCTGGCGGCCGCGGCGTGGTGCCGACACTTGCGGAGGCTCCCCCAGGGCGGGCTTCGCCTAATTGCGCTGCCATCTCGTCGGCTTCTTTCTAAGTGAAATTAACGAAAAAAATGTGCAAATGGGTCTCGGGATTCTACCTCATCCGAACTTTCACTCGCGTTCGATCTCAACCCCCCCCCTCCCCCCCCTTTTTTTTTTTTTTTTTGCTGTGTATTTTTTGCATTGGCGCCTCGCCTGCGGTTGTTGATGGGGCTTTCACTGGTGATGAGGCCATCCGGGCTGCTCAATTATTATTTGCATTTCTTTTTTTTTTTCTGGTGTGTCTTTGCTCATTTTTTGAGTCTTTGGAAATTAGCGAGGAGCGTCGAAGGTAAAATTCATCGTTCCAACTTAATGTACAACAAGGTGCAATTTTAAACAGGAAGGTAACTCGTGCTTGTTGCCTTCCGTCGTGCTTTGGTCGGACGTGCACGCTCGAAGCCCGTGAGTTTCCGAAGTGTTATTCAAGGCAGGGTGCTCGCGTTAAATGCGGCACACCTGAAAGATCTCGGGCCGCTATTATCCTCCTGCCAATGACCATAGCCGCCCAATCCACGTCCCGCTTGTTTTCAACGCCGATTGATTTATCTTGTCCTAAAACTGGCAGATTTACCGGACTATTCAAAGGGTAGCAGCACATTGTCTGCATTCGAGGAACTGAGCCCCACAGGAATCCGAAATTCGCTTTAATAGAAAGAGGCACTTTTACGAAAGGACACACGACGCACTAGCCGGAGCGGCGTGTCCATTCGAATGGCAGCAGGAAGGTTCACTGCGGCGGCGCCTTTGGCTCATTGTACCGAGTAAGGTAACTACAAATCATGATACGAAAAAAGTTGACGAAACCCTGAGAAGGCAGATGACTTTCTACATAAACAGTGCGATACCATTCGCATATATCACTTTGTCGTCGATCTCGTAAGGATTGTTTTTTTTTTGTCAAAACACAATTGCAAAGGCGTTAAAAAGCTCCTGCATTTAAAACTAAAAAAAAAATCACTCCGATTTTTTTTTTATTAGACAGTTTTAGGGAACTGGATTTGCACATCCGATACGGTACAATGGCCCCTCCGGTACGAACTGCGCATGTGATAGTCTTCCGTGGTTTGATTTGAATGCCGCGTGATCCTGCGCTCTTTTTTGTTTTTGTGCGTTATGTATTTGTATCCGGTGACACTAAACGCTACAAAATTACGGGAGCCATGATGATACACTTTTGGCGGACTTTGATTGGCTTCATCGGAGCAAAGCGTTGGCTGGAGTCGAACCTAATGGGAAACGGAATGTAACTCAGTTATGCTCACGCAGACACAAGCACGCACACGCGCAATCAGACGCCATTTGCTAAACTAAACAAAAAACAGGAATGCTACTTTCACGGTATTTTTGTTTTTAGTTTTCGGGGGGGGGCGGGGGGAGGGAGAACGAGCCATTTCGCAGGAAATGGAGAGGTCCCTGGTTCGATTCCAGGACCAGGAAGGTGTTTTCTAGTCGCGCACCAGTCACCTAGCTTTGTTTGAAAATTTGTGCTTGTCCTTTATTACCCCTTGCTCCTCCTCTCCAGAAATTCATATTGTTACTTTTGTCCAGCTGGCGACACCTTTGCATTAATTCCATTAACAAGAAACACCCACTAGCAAGAATCGCTGCTGCGTTATTCCACTGCCTCCCGGCGACGGGCAACAGTTGCTCAAAGAAAGAGCCCCCTGCCTCGTAGATCGCATTCGATGCAACATGCTGCCATGCTTGCTCACGGTCCCCAGGGGCGGCGGAGCAGAAAACGAGACGACCTGCCGACATCTAAAGAACCAATAAATTACGCACAGAAAGCTAAAAAGCAAGCGACACAAAAGAAGACAAAAAACAAGCAAACAAAGACGCCGTATTAACCTCGGCAAAATCGAAGTGTTCCTCAGGGAAACGCAAATAAGAGAAGAAAAAAAAAACGAAACCAACAACAAAAGAAATAGGCGACGAAACGAATGTTTAGCTCTCTCTGTAGTCGGTGTGTCGTGGCAGCAGATTCTTTTTTGGAGCGAGGCAGCAAGACAAAAACAAACAAGGTAGGAACAGCACCCAAAACCAACACGACATTTAAACAAACAAACGCACGAAACTTCGTCTTCTTTTGTTTTTTCGAATAAAAGAAATTACAAAAAAAAAGAAAAACAGCAACACACACAACGCTCTTTGTATGAAACGGTCTGGAAATTCGTCGAATTCACAAGACACGTGTGTTTACTTTTTTGCCGTTTTGATTTTGTTGTCGGTGTCGTCACTGTACACGCTCTCGGGTCAACATTACGACGGAGCGGAAGGTTACAGCCCGCGCTCGGAGCGACCACCGTCCAATAAAAACAGCGCAAAAAAACAAAAACAAAAAGATGAAAGAAAAGGACGGGAAGAGTTTGTTACCGCGGAATTGGGAAATCTACAGGGAGGACAGTATGGCGGACGGTCGTCGATGGCTCTGTATGGGCGACATGCAGCACCAGTCTCACTCACTTTATTTTTTATGTGTTTCCACCTTTATTATGAACTCGTTTTATATATGGTTTTTCGGGTAAAGCAGATGGTGAATTCAAGATGAAAAAGAAAAAAAAAGATACCGGCTGCTTTTCGTCGTTATTGGTTTATGAGACAGCCGGATTAATAATTGGGGCTGTTCAGTGGACCGCAATAAATGACCATTGTACAAATGCAGTGGTTGTATGAAGCTAAAGATCGAGGAGCTGAGGGATCTAATGCGACCGAACTTCGTTATATTCTTTGGCGGATATATATATATATATATATATATATATATATATATATATGATATATGGTGGTGGAGTCAAGCGATCTTCATTTGTCACTGCACCCTGGCAGGTAAATGTCAGCTAAAGTTTGGAAGGTCATGTATCTTTGCGGCCAACCTTGGATGTGTTGGTTCTCAACCTAGAGATCTAGACAGGAGTTCAGGTTTTCGGGTGATATTCGGAGGTGGGGGCGGGTCGCCTTCTTTATAATGCTGTCGTTCCAGTCACATTTCATTTGTGCGTACAGGTTTAGAGGTTTGAGCAGCTCTCTAACGTCCACGGATGTGCTGCTTAGGTCGGCGATAGTCACAGTTCCAAGTCTGCGTTGTTCGTAAACTAAAAAAGAAGATATTCCTCGACAATCTGCGTTGTCATTTGTTCACTTTGTTTAATTTTTAAGCCCGTAGATTGCTGTCTTTTCCTTCCAGGGCGTACGTACGCTGCGACGTAGTTTATTTTATGTAGTTATTTATTTATGTATATAAAGAATACTGAGGCTCGCACACGTGGACCATAGCTGATATGGGAACATAAAAAGAGACAGTTACAATTTATATTACAATTACTATCTCGTGACAGAGGTTATTGCTTCTACAAAGCTGTCGAGCGACGGAAATGTCACAATTTCATTTGCTAGTGAATTCCATTCCTCAATTGCCCGGGAAGAAAATAGTACTTGAAAACATCATGCTTAAGTTTGAATTGCTTTAATGCTAGTGAATTATTTAATCTGAGCAAACCGGTTGTTGAAAATGTTATATTTTTATATTTCACTGTTAACATTAAACTTTTTATTGATAAAAGAATACAGATGTTTTTGTCTATTTACCCTCGCTCATTTTTTTTAGCGGCTTAACATTATCTTTTAAAATCAATATTGACAGCGAAGAGTTAAATCTGAAATTATAACATATCAATCGCGCAGCATGTTTTTGCACACAATTTATTCATTCCTGCGGCTGTATGCGCATACCATACAGCACTCGCGTATTCCAGAATAGGCCTGATGAGTGTAGCATGCGCAGTTCTTTTCGTTTCAGTATCCGCTAAGCTCAACGCCCGCCTAAGCTTAAAAAGTCTTCCCTAATCCTCTTAACAACGCCATTTATAGGCTGGTTCCACTTAAGTTTGCTTGTACAATTCACATCAAGGTATATGATTTGCTCTATATATCTGACGATAATTATATTAATATTATAATTGTATTTTAAAGGATTCTTTTTTCATGAAATCGTCACTGCAACTGTTTTATCATACTTAATTTGCGTTTGCCAACCATCTGTTCTGTCCTTAATTTTAGTCAAAGGGCTGTTATGTTTTTTTCTGGTCCTGAAAGGATTATATTTCGGAGTAAATGACGCAGTCATCTGCAAATAATTTAACTGACATTGCAATATATTAGTCATATTAACAATATAAATTAAAAAAGAGAGGCCCAGGCACTGAGCTTTGAGGAACTCCTGAAGTTACTGAAAGTGGTGTAGAAATCTCGTCATTTAAACATACATACTGGCATCTATTAGGCAGGTTAAACGCTATCCAGTTTACAAACTTATGATTTCTTTAAAAAAGTAGAAACATTTTAGAGAAGTTTACGGCGAGACAGGCGATCGAATACTTTTGAAAGGTCGAGAAAAATTAGATCTGTTTGGCTCCTATTATTGATTGTTTTTGACAAGTCATGTACCAGCTCCATCAACTGAGTACTTGTTGATAACTTTCCTCTAAAACCGTGCTGATGTTGTGAAAAAATGTTATTGTTTTCTATATCATAAATCCTTTTCGAAAATATTACATTTTATTGAAGCTTGTAACACGTGCTACTCAGGGAGACCGGCCTGTAGTTTTGCTGGATTGTTTTTATCTTCATATTTATGAATAGAAACGATTTTTCCAATTTCCCACTTATTCGGTAAGAATCCGTAAAAAAACACGCATTGAAAATTATAAAAAAGAAAATACTTAGCTCTACACTGTGAGGAACGTTTAAAAATTCATTATGTAAAATATCAGGACCAGGTCTCTTTCTATATAATTAAGAAATAAAAATGCCTTCCTCTGAAACTACTGTTTTCAATATGAGCGGAGAAGTACGCCACAATCTTTGGATGTGAACCGTCATCCAAAGTAAATACCGATTAAAAAAAATGTTAAACTTTTGTAAACTAACAGTTCTTATCAATGCTTCTAAAGTCGTGACTGAGACATACCGGCGAAATGCATGCGGTGCTTTAGATAGAAATGAGCGAAGCGTTACATTAAAAAACAAACAGTGTTTGGACTCATCCAGAATCTATTTCAGTTTGTTACTTAGTATGGAAACTCTTTGATCGGAATCTCCTGCGGCACACTTTCGATTACTTTTTCACACCCGGACAATTTTACGCTTTAGGCAAAGTATATCATTATTGATCCACGGACTTTTTACGTTCGGTCTCTTCTTTCTAAAAGGCACAAATCGCTCAACACACTTGTTCACAATGGCAACAAAGGACTGAACAACTGCTCAACGTTCGCTCCACGAAAATGAGGAAGGATCATAAACCCATCAAGGGACAATTCCAAATAGCCCAAGACGCTGACATCATTCTTTTGTTTGTAGTTCGGCACACTTATATATTTAACCTTGCTAGTCTTGTCATTCTTAACGTGAATAATCACCTCCATTATATTGTGATCCGAAATACCTTCATGGATGTTGCAAGTATACAAAAGGTCACTCAGCTTGGTATTTAGAAATAGAAGATCAAGTATCGAATTGCAACCATTATTACTTTGCGTAAAGCCTTTAACGATATGGGTGAAATCAGGCGCAAACGTAAGATCCAAAAGAGCTTGCTCATAAAAACGATCAACATTACTGACAATCAGATCAGACCAGTTTATGTTCGGTAGATTAAACTCTTTAGTTTATAAGACGTTTCCATTAAAATGTATGCACTTGACAAAGCCCTCACTAAGGAGCTTCATTACCATCAGTGAAAACTTCGGAGGTCTATAGCGCGCACTACCTTGCACAACAGAAATTCCAAGATAGGCACGTCACCAACTGCATAGAAAGCACATCCTTTGGATAAAATATCTGTACTCAGCCTCCTCTGGATGGTCTACCTTTCCTTAAAATATGATATTCTGAGGGACGTATTTCAGAACTGAGTATATTTGGATTTACCCATTTCCCTGTAACAATCATTACGTCGGGAGAATATAGCAATAACGTTTGTGAGCAACGCTTTCTACCTTATTTGCAACACTCCTAGCATTTATATTGATTAGTTTAAATTCTCGCCCAGTTCATGACTGACGTCAATTTTCTTGTCTATCCGGCATATCTGTGACCTTTTCTAAGCACCGAATTAATATCCTAAATATACGTACCCTTATATACGATCAACTTGTGATACCTTAACGACACTTTGTCCTCCGACCTTCTTAAAGCCTTCACAATCATCCACAGATTTCTTCTTATGTTTGTACTTTTTAGGAGTAATCATCTGATACATAGACACTGGTTTCCTTGAGTTTCAAAGCGTTTTTTATGACCTCAAGTTCTTTCAATAAAACCAAAAAATTTTCAAATTGACAGTTCGAGATTTGTTTGCCATTATTCTACCCAGTCTGTGAATATGTTCCACACTTGTCACCTTAATCCCCAGTTTGTCTTCGAGGATAGTCTTTTAAAACATAATCTTTAAGCAGCGCCATAGTTCCATTATCTCTTTCTTTCACACCGTACACAATTACATTTTTGCGTCTATTGCACTCTTCCAAAGTATGTGCCTTCTCTGTCATCCGCCCTAACTGCCGTTTCATCTCCTTCATTCCATGGTCGCATGTTTTCACCTTTTCTGCACTTTTCGTAAAGCAACTCCGTATTTAGTTCAACTGCTTCCAATATTCTATCTGTTTCACAAATATAGCTATCTAAGGACTGTTTAATTGAGCTAAGGTAACTTGACGCTTGTTCTTGACTTTTCAGAATAACAGCCAACTCTTCTTTGATCGTGGGACCGGGGTTTAGTTCCACGTCAGCGCTTAGCAGGAATATCAATACACAGAAACTCAAAACAACCGGCGACATCATCACATAACACTTGGGGGCAAGGCAACACAACTATACGTGCCTGCACGAGAAAGACGAAAAAAATTCATTCGCGGCTGCATGCGGCGAATAAATTTTAAGTGTTCATTCGTGGCATGCACCCGCGAATGAATAATAGTGCTGCTGTGCTGCCACAAGAAAAATGAGCGAAAAATGTGATACAGCAACATTCACGCATTTGACTAAAAACGCTTGTTTTATGTCTCGGAGCTTCGACTTTTTTTCTTGGTAATTTTGTAGGGAACGTAAAAAATATTTAAAAATACCACGAAAAATTTATATATTAGATAATTAGAACATGGCCTGGCTATTACATCCCCATCGAATACTGATTGCTTTATTTTCTCGTTGTAGTGTTAAGCGTTTAAAAGTGAAGCCCGATGCCCGATAAAAGGTAACAAACTCTAACAATCAAACACATAAAAATGTTCGTGGACAATAGTAAGGTCTATGGTTAATAATTCCGGGTGTTTTATTTCTGCGTTAAACATTCTTTTACATGGATTAAACCATGGCATTAATGACATTTTTATTTTTCTCATCACTGTTATAAAGTAGAAATATTGGTAGTAGTGTCCGCAGTTTTTCTTTCTCACTGCTTTTTTTTTGTTACGGGCTTTTGTTGAATTTGTTGGTTTTCAATACACTAATGGGGCTAACCGAACTACGGATAATAGAATATAGAGAGAAAAGGGGACAGACATACCAGCGGTATGTGTGTTCCTTTTTTTGTATTTTCTATTTTCCTACGTTCAGCTGGCAGTGTTATAGCTTTCTTTTTTTGTTTCTTTGGTTTAACCGTTTAAGTAAACATATTACTCGCCTTTTGTAACACATCTGCCAAAAACTCTTCGAGCAACTAAATTTTAAAAAAAAATCAAAAAAATGTATTACGCCGATTTTTGATACACCCAGGAGCCCTACCTTTAAAGTGAGTCCTTAAATATCTACGAGACATAAAAAAAAACATGGTCATGATCCAATTTACAACAGACGGCAAGATAAAAACAAAACTATATGAGGTCTAGAAATATATGAACATAATTAAGGGGAAAATATTAAGGTCAGTTTCCATGTACCTCGCAGCACTAAATTAGCCCAAGAAGGCCGCTGGCTCTAATATGCGCTCCGATATTTAATCGATACCTAGAAACATGTCCAAATTGAGCGTGTTTATTTTTTTTTTTTGCCGTGGGGGGGGGGGGGGGGGCGCAGTAAAATATTCTACGTGCCTTATATATT
Organism: Ixodes ricinus; assembly: GCA_037355805.1. Lineage (NCBI taxonomy): Eukaryota > Metazoa > Arthropoda > Arachnida > Ixodida > Ixodidae > Ixodes > Ixodes ricinus. The sequence continues at coordinate 47,755 of JAZHYW010038607.1, read as the reverse complement.
TCTAGACTTATTTCATTATTTGATTTCAATTACCCGTCTTTTTTCACCTGATTTAAATCGAATTAGTAAATTTTAGCTAGTTATTTAGCTAATTCGTATCGCATTTTCATTTCAGTCAATGGCGTATGCTTTGGCTAAAAAATAAGCCCGGTAAAGAGGTCTTCTTCTTCCTTTTTTTTTTTTTTAGGCAGCCACCGTATTTTATTGCTTTTGAGTCTTCGCGTGAAACACCGGGTGCAGTCTCTGACTGCTCGGTGATTCACGACGAAACGAAGTATAGATATAGGCGTCCTTCCTAATACGGGTGCTTGAAGCCTTCATCGTCATTGTCCTTTACAGCCGCTTGACAGCCTGATTTATGGACCTAATAAGGGCGCGAATTTCTTCACCATGTCCTTAAAAAACGAAATATTATTAATGTCCAGAGAAAACATAGTGTTCTAGCTCAATTTAAAGAAAGCAAAAATTGTCGCGTTCCTGATATATAAAATAAAAAAAATGAAAGTAAGCGCAAGCAGCGCAAAAATTCCTAAGATCCCGTATTATGGGCGGGCGATTCATTTTTGCGGAGCGGTAAATGTCGGTACGATTCGGGCACCGACGGGCCCGGGAGCACATTTTCTGCCTGAACGTGGTCATTCGTTTCTTCTTTCGCAGGACGCTCTGTCTCCCCTCTCCTTTTTGTCCCGGAACAGTTTGTTTGTTAGACTGTTGTATGCTCCGGAAAAGACGGTACATAGTTTATGTCTGTCCATTTTACCCCGCTATTATTTGTCTTCCGGTGTTTATTTTGGATATTTGATTCGTTTTTGAGCTGATGTTTTTTTTTTCTCCGATTTGGGTGGTATGCTTTTTTTACTTCGAGGATATGTTTGCCTTTAAGGGTCCTCAATTTTAGTAAGGAATACTGATAGAAGAAAGAGAGGGAAAACGATATTAAGAAAAGATGGAAAGAAAAAAAAAGCAAAGGAGCAGAACCATACGCGATAGGCACGCCACAGTGTCGATAGCGTGTAGACGCTGCAAGCACGGCCTCTGGTGCCGCCACCTTACTGCAGGCGAGTGTAGATCGTCGGATAGTCAACCCTTGCCAAGGCGTGCCCACGGTTGCCAGACTGGAGCCCGAACAGAGCGTTCTCCATTTACATTTGCCAGACTCACTTGCAAACATCCTTACGCGTTTGTGAGCTTCCACGTTTCAAAACCTGATCTAGCAACTCTGCGCGTAAAACACTTTCTCAGAGCACCAGTCTGGCAACCATGAGCACGCCTTTTCAAGATAGCGCTAGTGGCTCAAGCTGCCGCCCGTTATAAAAAATACAGCCGTTAACATCCGACTAACATCCATCCAGCCAGGTTCGTCTATAAGGCACTAACACACCAGCAAGATGGCGGCGTTCGGGGGCCGTACTTTTAAACATCTATAGTGTTTCGGCCTCGATTGCAAATTAGACGGGGGTTCGAAGTCGGAAAAAACTGGTACGAAGTGTTAATGTTAGAGGTGAGACGCATATATGCATTGAGGACGTTTCACCCATCTTCGCTTTGATCTGTAGACACGTTCCTCGCCCACTGCCACTTCCGTTTTAACAGTAGTGCCATTTACTCACCGATAGTTCAGGGAAAGCCAGAGCAGAGCAAGTCACGAGTAACCCCCGCCCTTTCCTCATGTAACATAAGAATGCCGTAAAACAGATCGCGATCACAGAAACCAGGCTTAACACGCGTCTGGTGTTTGTTTGTGTGAGTATAGGATAATGAAATGTCCTCAATTTGGGTTGCAAGAAACGACCACCAGACGCCGACTCCGAAGCCTACCTGAGCCATTAAGCTGTGTTCCCAAGTTGACGCGAACTCGTATGTTGAACCTTTGGCGATGCAGAATAACTCTCGTGTAAGCCTCCTTGTACACACGGACAACGGCGACGCGAACAAGTGTGGAGGTTAGGGGGTGCTCCCAAGATGGCGGTTTCACCGGACGTACTTCCGGTTCAAGAGAGAGGCAGAGGAAGCGCCTTATACTTTACTAGGCAGGGAGGCGGTGTTTTGCTGCCAGCTCAAGTTTTCTTGCGTTGTGATCGAATGCGACTGACGAACTAGTCGACTCTGTCATCGCTGAGCCATCGAGCCTGGCAACACGTTTCGCCCAACGCAATGTGTCGCCCTTTCGGTTGAAGAAAGCTGTCATACAAAGGCAACATTGTCGCTGCCGTCCGTGTTGTGCTGATGTTTCCGCGATGCGGCAGGGTTGTCTGGCAACAATACTAACAATAAAGACGTTGACCGACTGTTGATAAACATGTTGTGTTGTCGTCACCACCGCGTTTCCTCAGTCTGACAGGACGTGAATAAATGTTGCTACAGTTCAAAATATTTTAAGCGATAAGCGTCCACACAATAAATGGAGGCGTTTAATATTAATAAGTAGGAAATTGTATCAATACGAACCCAGGGCCGCTAATTCATTTACTGATTTGACAATGTTCTGGGCATTATTCCGTTTATTTATGCACTTTTTTATTTTTTACATTGTGATTCCAATATGCCTACTCGTAAGCAAGTTGACTCGTTGGAAAGGGGGGCATACTAGCTTTGTCGTAATCGGGAGTTCCACTGGACACGAATAAGAAAGCGTAAATCTAACACACACTAATTTACAACAAAAGCACGCAAAAAATTTATTTTTTCTCAAATTCTTTTGTTTTGTTTCTAGCGCGACAGCCATCTTTTAAGTGTCTAATATTTATCGCAATCCGTTTTCTTCCCCAGCGGGGTCCACAAAATCTGCCTGCAACACCCAGATAGCTATTCGCGAAAGAACCTTTGTTTCTCCATCACTTGCAAGAAAAGGAAACCAAATAATTCTAGTAAATCATAACTATACCCTTCCTCTTCTGGGTCTTTTTCTTTTTTAATTGTTAACTGTTTTTTTTTTACTTACAGCGAAAGTGTTTTGTTGTATTTAAAAATATCGTTATTTGGTAACTTTAAACAAACAACACTGCATACTGTGTTTCTTGTGTTGTTTATTTATTCCTTAAAAGTATGTAAAGAGGATGGAACTTGGGATGAAACTATTTTTTATCCGGAGATCAAAACGTTTGTGCAAGGATTTTGTTTTTTCATTCTAGGCTTTTTAACGTTTTATCTTATTTGTTGTTTCTGAAGTTCTGCATTGAGTAGTTTATGTATTGGCTTCCTCGCTGTATATTTTCATTGGACGGTTGTAGAGCGGAAGGTGGTAGAAGGGGTTTTTGCTGCCCGTTCGCGTTGTTCACACACCGTCCTCCAGTGACGTCTTGAACGAGCAGCGAAATTGAAACGGGCCGTTCCGGGATTTATGATTTCGCCTTCGGGGTGAGATTGGAAACATCCGTGCAGGTATCCACGGTACACAAGAGAATAGAAAAGGATCTTGCTTCCCTCCTTGCTGTCGTCAATATTTGTTTTTTTACGAGCGCGCATTCTTTAAAATATGTCCTAACCCAACTTAAACTTTCTTTTCGTTTTCCTTTTTTATCAAAATATCAATTCGCGCTTGTTTCCTTTTATCTGTGCGTAACGTTCACGTTTGGAGCAGGTATGCCTTTGTGTCTTGTCTGCTGCACAAATTGGCGTGCCAGGAGATTCGATACTGGCAGTTCTAACCTAAACGCGACTTCCGTTGGCGTCATATCAGCTGCCATTGCAATTGCCTTTGCTGCTGATTTTGTACTTTTGGGAGCATGCGTTACACCCACGGTTACACCCCACCGATTTTGCTTCTTTCGACAGAAAAGTATGAAACACCACCAGCAATACTGCAGATTGGCGAGTTGGTAAGGCATCATAATTAACCAGCGCACAGGTAGACTCCGGAGTGTCGAGACGCGCTCCGGAGTCTGAGGTCGATAGATGCACTTCAGAAGGAGTGGACTTACTTGTTAGATACAAACCGTCATTCTCACCTCTTTCCATCAAGAAGGTAGAGACTTACTTAAAGGAAAACTTGCTGTTTCTTATGCCAGCCGATAAAAAGGTGGTTTTGTCGTCATGAACAAAGAAACATATGGTGCTAAGGCATTAGAAGCCATTGCCTCAGTCTTCAACTGCCACAAAGAGGTCGTGTACCATACAGTACACAAATCGACACGTCGCAAAAGCACAATATCGGCGCTCTTTATTTGTAATTTACCCAGTTGAGGATGTCCGGAATTCCAAATTGTCCGCATTAGGTTGCTTTCCTGAATGAGCACATTCCGCCAGAAAGTGGATAATACGACTTTCTCGTCAATTCCTTCTCAAATTAACTTCTATTACAGGCACGTCGGTTATTCGATGTGAAAATTTACGAGCATCTTACCCGTTTTCATTTGTTCCTTTAAGCTTAAAAAAAACTTTAAGTTTATAGTAATTCACAAGCTGAGAACGGAAAGGACGAGATCCAGTTGTCCCGCCTACGGCGCAAGCTTCCTTTCGACAACGCTTCGACGGCGGGAAGCCACGAAGCGCGTGCTGGAGGAGAGACTGTTCTAAAGGATGCTCCCTGCAGTTTCTATTCTGTCATTCGGCAAAACAGAATACATGAAATAACCTAATATAAACAAACACGGCAATCTCTCTTCGTAGAACAGTTGAACGTTCCGGTTGCTTTTAGATGTAGAACTTCAGTTACCGCGGAACTTACGACCAAAAGCCCAAACCCTGATCTCAAACTGACGAGAACGCAAACGGTGTCCACTTTACTAGCCCTCCAGTTAAAGTAGTGGGAAATATTCCCCGACAGCTTAGAAAACGTAGCGCTGGATCTATGGTCACGCCTCCTAGTTCTTGATTCGTACGTGGGCACTCCAATAAGTTTACGCCGCAGCCTTATTAACTGCAGAACTTGTCGACTGATTAATTGCGAAACAATAATAAAACGTGCTGGACTCGCCACACCCTCCATTTCTTAAGTTTTCATCGACTACACTTCTATTGTTACCGAAACAACAGGAGTGCACATTTGGAGCAGGTGGTTTTTCTTTTGTCGGTCCTGCATGTCTTGTTGTTGGCATTTTTTGTGCAGATTGCTTGGTTATTTTTTCTCACTTTCTTTCGTGTTTTGGTCGTCCGTCTCTTACTCGAAGGATAGATTGCGGACTGGGTTGTAACCTTTTGATGCTGCGCCATCGCCCGGATAGTTCGCGCCTCCGGAACGTTTACGGGACTAGCGGGGAGAAAAGTTTTATGGTCCAACGCAAAGACAGGTTTATGCTCTTGAACGACACAACGAAGGTCCCGGTGGAATGGTTCTCCTGTTCCTGTCTTTCCTTCCCTTTTCTGTGTTTATTTCGACTTCGGTTTACTTCATCGCTTCTTCGCATTTCTCGCTTTACAGCCGTTCACAACTGACAGTGTTTTCCCTTCGGTGTTTGTATATTCCTTTGCTTGGATTTTTACGAGCACTAATAAACGCAGTGGCAGCTCGTTAAGGTGGCGCCACTTTGTGGTTTTCATGGCGTGTCAATCGAGAGGCCGCCGGTCAATCTCTTTCTTTTTTTTTTGTTCTTAATAGTTGTTCACATTAAGTTCCTTATGTGTGCCTGTTGCATAAGTGTGTCTGTGTGTGTGTGCGCGCTCGTGTTCGTGTCTGATGGCTTTTGTTTGTGTGCGTGTGTCCGTGTGCGTGTGTGTGCGTATGCGTGTTAAGAAACAGATTTCGACCGTATTTTATGCTGCCTGGGCATATGGCTGCGGTAGGAAGGGATATATAACGGGCTTGTAGGGGTTTCCTAGGTTTACGATGAACCTTACCGTATGTTTTTGTATCTTAAATTTTTTTTAAGTTGTGATATTTCAGGTGAAAATTGATTTCATTTTTTCTAAAGATTCATAACAGATCTGAATTTTCTGCAGAATATACACTGGCCTTTCGAGATGATCGCACCCAAGAATCACGGAGGGATGTTTGCTCGGGGACGAACATTCCGATTACTGTAACCAGGGGTATCAAACTTAATCGAGAGCGGAGGGGGGGGGCTTAGATAGCCCCCCCCCCCCCCCGCCGATACTTCGAGGGCCAATATAGAACGAAAAGGGGGAAGGAGGATTATAAAAAAAATATACCGCAGCGGTGTACTACGTTGCACAGCAGCTGAGTCTTTCAGCAGCACCCAAAGATTTCCTAATAAGGGAATCTCGTCTTATTTCTTTTTAGGTAAATTTTATCTCAAATTGTGCACAAAAAAAATGATGGCCGTAAACGCATTTTGTAAAAGAATATATGATGGTGGAAAATGTGTGACTAGAACAAAACTGCAAATTGCAACTATGGATTTTTTTTTTTTTTGCTGGAATATTTGGTTTTGAGAGGGCAGAATGTAAGTTTTGCGATTTTTTGCAGTTTTCACGAGTGACACATTTTGGTGTCTCGCAACGTTTCGATTATCTTTTTCACAACAATTATAACTTTTTAATGCTTTATTACTTTGTACAGACGGGTTAAAGTTCGCTAAAAAAGTTTTTTTTTATTTAAAAAAAGTTATTGAATCTGGCACTTTTGACAATAACAGGCGAAGTTTGAAGCGAGATGGAGCGCGAAGTACAATTATTTAATACATAAGAAACATATCAAATGAAAGCTTGTGTCTATTTAAAAATTATGATATTGTTTATTTAATCATAGTTCATATACAACACTCTAATTAAAAGGAGAAAAGCTAAAAGAGAAAAATTTTACGTCAATTTAAGAAAATACGTATTTTTATGTGAAAAACTTTCTGTGCTCGCATAAATGCAATAAAAGATCTTTGACTGATATGGTTTTGTCAAAATTAAGCAGTGCGTTTGAAAAGAAGACATATTTGTACCTCAATTCTACGTCCCATATCCCAGTCCCGTTTTTTACTTTAATATAAGTTATTTTTGCAACATGATCATAGCTTTTATTGGTTCTCAAATCCACGCACAGTTCGGCAAAACGTATACACTGATAGTATTAATAGTATAATATGGTAAGGGGTTCTTCCGCACGTTCAGTTTGCTTACTTTGTAAACCACAAAAGTCTAAACTGTCTTAAATATTGTATAAGTGTTGCGTACGAAATTAAACACATATAGGACGTTTTAAAAGTCTTTCGTGATTTAATAAAGAACTTGTGGGGAAAAACATTTGAAAGCGACGGCCCGCCCAGCACGTCAATAAGCGTGCATGAATTGTTTTCTTTCTTCAAACAATTTCCTTTATACGATGGCTAAGCTAGGCTTGTTGAAACCTCCCAGTATCCGTCTTTATTATTGGCATTTCTATGTTTGCGAAACTAAACCTAACGTTCCAAACCTCGTTGGATGACATGAGGTGAAACTACCAGGTCGGATAGCATCGCGCCACTTCGGCGCTTGCTTTCGCGTTTGTCCAATGTACGAGTCCTTCCTAATTTAGCCGTTTTTATAGTTGTTTCTTGTGAAGATATACGTACCATTAATGTTCTCGTTAGCTGCATTGGCTGTGTTTTTTTTTGTTTTTTTTGCCGGAAAGTGGGTCAAAAAGGCGATCCACAAGTTTTGCAGGCATAGACATGCCGCCACCCTTTTTAACTTTATGAGTGTCGCATTCCCTTTTTAAATAGCTGTGGTGATTGTTTATTTAGGGCAGACATGGTCACTATGAACATTGGAAACCATATTATATGACGATCCATGAACGTGATAGAAAGGAAGAAGCTATAGACAACCTGTGATTTCTAGGAGGCGCTACCAGAGCTAAAGCTCATGTGTTACCACCTTCGAGAGCGGCAGCCTTTCCCTTTTGTTTTAGCTTCGCTGGCAAGTTATATGCTGTCAACATATCTGGTATCTCATCCCAACTTGTTAGACATTGTTAACCAATACCGACAGAGGGAGCAACTACTTTTTGAAAATTAAACAAGGGAAATAGAAATTCAGTCTTGAAGACATTAAGAGACTTTGCCTGTGAGCTATCCAACTAAGGAGTGCGTTTTCCTGACCTGTAAGGTGTCTCCAAAAAGATATGGTTTAACCATAGAATCGTTGCCTATGAAGGAAGACGAATATATCAAAGTAATTTGGTGGGAATCTAGTGTACTGCTAAAGAACAAATGGGAAGTAACGTATTTTGCAATGAGCTCAGAAAGTGCCTAACCAAAGTACTTCCACCATTCATCCATTCAACATGCTCACCGGCTTGCTATAAGCTCAGAGAAGTCGTATATCAAGACTCGTACCATCACATTGCATTTTGATTTTACGGAAAACTGTAGCGTCGTTCTTCAGCGAGCGGTAGAATGCTTTGATGTGTCTATATTCACCCGCGTCGCTACCAAGGAGCGCAAAACCTACAGCTTCGGACTTGTCAACGACGACGTCGTGCACAATACAGCACACACACCGTTCCCTCTGCGCACAGTTGAAGAGTGGCTGGGAGAAAACATTCTGATATTTACAAAACTTGTCCACATCTCCGACGGGAATCTTCCAAAATAAGTTTCGACTGTACGAGATGGCGAAGAGACCAGACGTTACCAAATTATTTTGTAAGCTACGGGGCACGGCAAAAGTGCGTGCAATGGCGTGGGGAGAGTCCGCAAGAAACAAGTCTCCTCGCAGAACATCAGGTCTTCAGAACTGAAAATCATTGGAAGTGCTGATGAATTTGCTCATGTAGTGGCTCCGAAAGTACCTGAAATTGAACTCCTCAAACGTGAAGACACAAGCGTCGCCCATTACCCTGACAAAATAAAAAAAAAATGGAATTCTTTGAGTCTTGTGAAAAACAATCAATCCTGCCACTTGTGGATGAAGGGTCAAAATGGAGGCGGGTCTTTCAGAGTTGTAGGTTGTCATAAAATTAATAAAGCGAATCCCCAAGAGTAATGTTAGCATGACTTAAAAATCACTTTTTATTTTATCGCCGTAAAAGTTACTGTGAGCTTATGATACCAAAAATGATATGTCTTGTTAAGCTTTTCGCCTGTTTATTTGTATTATTTGGGTAGTGCCTCAAATAAAAAAAAAGTCAAGAAGGTTTGAACTAGCCTCGCCGGTATACGTTAAATTGCGGCAGCATGAAAGAAGCGAAACATCGGACTCGGTCCTCTAGATTTCTAAAATTAATTTATCTCGCCCCTTCATTGCCTGACATAAATGTTTGTAAAACTTAATCTTTGATGCGTGTTAAAAAAGTCGTTTCAATAAGTTTCTTTATAAAGTTGTGAATCTTCAAATTGTATAAGTGAACTGGCATCCGCACGGCCGTTTTTTAATTATAACATGCCAGTCACGCCTATTTTTTTACTAAATTAAATATAATGTATATTATAAATTCTATGATCACGTTACAAGCATATATATAATAATTATGTAGGAGATTTGGCGACGGCTCATATCTTTTCATCTTTGAATGAAGGTAAAAATATGTCTTCTTTTCAAACGCACTGCATAATATCACAAAACCATATATGTCAAATAAAGTTTATTGCATATATAAGCACACATTAAAAAGTTTTTATATAAAAATATTTAAGAAAACATAAAATACGCATTCTTTAAATACATTAAGTTTTGTATTTTAAGCATTTCTTCTCAAGCTTAAAGTTAAAGTTTCAAGATTAAAGCTTCAAGTCTCAAGTTTAAAGATAAAGTTTAGCATTTCTTCTAAATTAATTATTCGTAGATTATCAATACATAAATTGACTTAGATACAAGCTATCATTTTATATGTTTTTAATGCCTTAAATGATTGTACATCTGAAGCAAGCTCGATTTAAACTTGGCCTAGTATTGTCAAAGATGCAAGATTCAACAATATTTATTTCATAAAATAAAATAAAAAACACACTTTTACAGAACTTTAGCACTTCTATATGAAGTCTTAAAGCAGCAAAAAAAGTTCTAATTGTTGTGAAAAAAAAGAAATCAACTTTTCCGAGACTCCAAATGGCGTCACTCGCGAAAACTGCAAAACTGGCAAGACCGCCCTTTCGAAGCCCAAAACTCAAGAGCAAGAAATATTCCGTAGTTCTAATTTGCAGTTTTGTTTTAGTCACACATTTTTCACCAACTTATTTTTTTTTGCCTAGTCTTTTTTGTAGGTACCATCATTTTTTCTTGCACGATTTGAGACGAAATCACCCTTTGGTAGAATAGCCGTTCTGCCAGTGTCGTCATTATCTTTGATTTGTTCATGCAACTCTGCGTAGCATGATTTCAAGATTTAAAGTGCCACAATTCCGCCAACATGCTTGAATGTTTCAATATAAGTGGAAACTGAGCACACAATCGTTTCTATGTCGCTCAGTTCACTCTTGGTTTATTCTGGTTCAATACGTCTCGAAATGAAATCTTTTTCATGCGGTTGATTTTACTTTCTCGACAATATTTATAGGAGAATTTAAAAAAAAAAAACATACTTGTGTATTTACGGTATGCTAGACCAAACAACGCTCACTTTAAAGGACGAGGTATTGGTGCCAAATACGTTAACACGTCATGCGAGTAGACCTATGTTTTCCGGACCTTGCCGCCAGGGTACTTGCGGTGGCGTCCCAGACAGTCGAGGGCCGCGTGTTTGAAATCACTGCTGTTAACCGCGGCCAGCATTAGAAGACAAAATAGGCTCGAACAATAGCTTTATTTTTAAATTCTGTCAACAAAAAGTTGGTCGCGCCTCCATGTGCAAATTTCCTTTCATTCTTCCGTGTATACTCCGTTTCGCGTTATAATGGAGTGCAGCGGAATGCAACAAGCCATCCCAGCCAATTCAATGTTGTGAACTCATCACGCGACTACTCGCGTCGGGCGTCGCTGCGCCTTTCCAGAAAGTCATGTGAGACACACAAACTTTTAAATTGGTTTAGGTGGCTCGTAGAGTCCTCTACTGCTCATCGGAAGGTGAAACTGCGTCTAGCTGGTGACATTAATTAGAACTAAGGTTGACAAGAACGGACACAGGCCAGCTGGGCGCGAATAGTGTAAAAGTTGTGTCAAATATAAGAAAGAAAATTACAGAAATATCTCTAGGTGGATTATTCGGGAATGCATTATTAGCATGACCCTTTGGGAAACGCTAACACTGACCTATTCACATTTTTCTTCGGCTTTCTTTTTTGCTTATCTATTTCTTTGCTACCTTTCTTGGCCTCGTTATGGGGTCGGTGTTAGCCTTTCCCAAAGGGGAATGTGTGTGGCGTTTCAAAAGGGTCAAGCTAACGGATTCCCCAAGAATCCACGAATGAACCTTTCTGTCCTTGTTTACCCTCCTTTCTTGTACTCTGCCTGTTAGAGTACGTCGACGCCCTTGGATACGGTCCTCCATATTACTAGATGAAAGAACCACATCCATACCACTCGTGGATGGAACCGCATCATATCACTTGTGGAGTGAACCGCATTCATCCTTTTTAATACTCACACAGATCACAGCTCACTCACCGCTACTACGGAAACCAGAGCGGAGAACAACCGGCGACAGCAGAGCGGCAACCCAGCACGCCCGCATTCCACCGCGTCGCGACGCAACACCTCCAAGATAACGAAGCCGTAGTTTTGAATGTGATGGCGTCATCATGGAAGACCAATGCTCGGCACAGATTGGACGCGACGATTTTGTCAACGTTCGGCTTAAACTTGACTTAAACCCGAGCTTTGACGCAGCACTCGTTTCCAATGTTTGTTCAGCGCTGAACTTCCCTAATGACGCCATCTCATTCAGCACTTCGGCTTTGTTATCCAGGAGGTGTCTGGCGGCGACTCCTCCTATCTGCCTCCACAACAGCTGTGAGCGTGATTTTTCTGAAAATGAAAGGGCTTGTTTTGGCGAAAACCCGGCAGTGTCTGTCAGTTTGTGAGCGCCGGGGAGAGAGGGAGAAATTGACGAGATCTTACGTCAGCGCTTTGGACCAATGGAGGCGTCGCACGCGACAACTGACAAACGCAAGACACCACCGGGTTTTCGTGAAAGCGAGCGTTCTAATGCTGACTCATTAAAAAGAAGCTAACAAGAAGGCCGGCAGACCAAAGGAACAAACGGCTCTCGGCGACACAAAAAAAACTAAAAAAAAAAGACAGAATCACGGCCCTGGAAATGGAAATCCGAAACAGGAACCTTGGGCAAAGAAGATCAGAACTTCAGCTTGGGCGAGTTGGTTATTCATGATACTGCTTCACAGCGCACAGGATCAGACACACTTAAAAGTACTTTCACGCACACAAAGGAAGAACACAAAGGAATAACTCTCACACAGCGCTGACTAACAACTCGAATATATTATGCATCATCTTCATCTTCTGTCCATATGAGTTTCAACATGCAAATATCTCGATTGATTTCAGCGGGCTACCCCACGTCTTTATTAACTTCAGTGGCCGAAGTCCTACTCAGGGAGGTTAAGCAGGAAGGAGCTCTTACACGCAGAACAAGAGATCGCACCACTAGGCCAGTCATAGTTCCCTACATCCACAACGTGTCCCACAAGCTCAAGAAACTGGCCAATAGAGTCAACGTTGACGTTGTATTCTCCGCGCCGAATAAACTTGCTAGCTTGTGCAAGAAGGTGAATGGGACATCTAGTCGACCAGTTGGATGCACCAAAAACCACCAGACCAAGTTCGTGTCCTGCAATGAAGGAGTCATCTACTCCTTCCCCCTCACATGTGGCAAGCGTTACATCGGACAGACGGGTCGCTGTCTAAATGACCGACTTCGAGAGCACAACAATACCGCCAAAAATGCCAATTCGGGTCATTTAGGCATCCACTGCAGAGATTGTGGATGTTCTCCCTCCTGGACAAATGCACCATTCTGGGACGGAGCAGAAACAAACTGACGCGAGAAATAGTAGAAACCGCTAACCTTGTAAGGCTAGATAGTATATGTGTTAGCACTCCATCGCTAGCCTTAACGGAAAAAGAGTTGAACTTTTTAGAATAAGCACAGTAGCAACGTCCGCTGTACAGGGAATTCATTATTTTTTCCTTCTATTTTTGTTTTTATTTCATTTTTCTTTTCTTTCCTTTTTTTCTTTTTTTCTTTTTTCATACGTTCCTCGGGGTTTTTTTGGGTTCACCTCCATTTGCATCAGAGTGAAGGAAGATGAAGATGATGCATAATATATTCGAGTTGTTAGTCAGCGCTGTGTGAGAGTTATTCCTTTGTGTTCTTCCTTTGTGTGCGTGAAAGTACTTTTAAGTGTGTCTGATCCTGTGCGCTGTGAAGCAGTATCAGCAAAGAAGATGTCCAAGCTGGTAGGCGTCTCACGTCCGCCGAAGAAGCAAACAACAGCGCAGTCTCCTCGCTTTCCTTTTTTCCCAGTTTCTCGATTTCTTTTTTCGCGCTGAAAGAAGAAAGGGAGAAGACTTTTGGCAATTCGTGGCGCTCCTTCTTTTCCCGCCTAACCTATTCAGAATGTCGCCATACTAGTCTTTTTTTTTTTTTACTCGGGCGTTTTCAACATTTATTTTGTTTTTGTAGCAGCACAAGGTACTGTTTTTATCTTTTTTACGTGTACGGACTGGTGCTTTATGGCCGTCACATTGAGCGTGTAGGGAAAAAAGGAAATGGTAGGCGAGGGAGAGATGGGAATGAAAAATTGGGAAACGACAGGTGTCGGAAACAAAGCAGTGACGACGCGGAAATGGGTAAGTTGAATCGAATCGCAGCGTAGCGAGGGTACAAAAAAAATGCGGAGATTAGTGGGGTAGAAGTTAACGTAAAGGAGAATAAAGTTAGACCGTATCATGACATATAAAAAAAGAGGCAGGGAAGAAACAAGGCGAACAAGCCACAATATTCGGTAGTGTGGGAGGGAAAACCTGTGAAAGTCAACTGCGATGGATATAAAAAAAGGGATAAGCAATGCGACGAAAACTATTATCAAAACTTCTTGTAGACTTTCCAAAACGATACGCGTTGAGGCATTCGCATATGCAACGTATCGTTTTCGGGTGTTGACATCAGACATATCGGAACGGTCTACTACAACTCCCTGACAGTGAGCTTTAGTAGGGCGTCCCGTTAACTTGAATTAAGACTTTTAAGGAACCGTTACTTCCCATCCGATACGGTATACGATGGGCCCTCCGGTAAAAAAACTGCGCACGTGCTACCGCAGAAGACTCGCGCATGCGCAGTTCTTACCGGAGGGCCCATCGTGTACCGTATCGAATGTGCAAGAACGGTTCTCTGAAACTCTCTATAACGATGCCCGATAACGATACGATGCACGAGGAAAATCACTTAGCAGAGTGTCGGATATTGGGAAATTGTAGTAGACCGTTTCCGCAGCCCGCTAAGCACCAGGATAGCGCGCCGTAATCCGCCACAAGATCTTGAATTATGCGGATAAGGCAGACGGCGCGCATGCGCCGCTGTGGCGTTTTGTTCACAGATACCGTAGCGTAGCGGAGAAGGAAAACGGTCTACTACGATTCTCTATTGTTATCGAAGTTATCGGACTGATCTACTAAAACTCCCTAATAGAAAATAGGGAAGAGCGTGCCTAAAGGAACCGTGAACTGGGATCGTGAAAATGAGAAGGAGAAATCGTATATTAGAAAGAAAAAAAAACACACCTAAACATCGACATATAGTAACCAGCGAATCAGAAACAGAAGAGGGAAATGCAATGGTTTTAAGGACAGAATAAATCGTCCGTGAATGTGATACCCTAATGCCGCGAGTGAGGGAAAAGAGACCTGAGAGGGAAGATGGCGAGTAAGGGGCAGCAAAAACCTCCCGTCACGTATCGCCATTGGTCAACGCACGAGTGGAATAATGACGCCGAAATTTGAATCATTCTGGAAAGTCGCCCCCATGGCTAGCTTGGTTCCTCGCCTTTCTTCCGTGGCTTCAGGTTCTTTTTTTGCGTTTTTTTTTTCAATCTAGGTTTTAAGGTTTGAAATTCTTTCTTTTGAGACAGCAGTCCTTTTTGACTTCCCGGTCGCGTACGTTTTCGTCGTCGTGGGGTGGTGGTTGTTCTTTTTGGCTCGGCGTAGTATTCTCGTCTGTCTGAGTGTGCCATGAATGCTCTTGGGGAAAAGGAAGCTCTGTGTGTTGGTCCGGAGAAGATCATTGTCATCCCGGGGACGGTGCTCAGGAAGCAATTACGGTCACGTACGGGAAAGGAGACGATCCTCTTTTCGACGGCGCCGGGAAACGGAATCAGGCGGGACCACGTGTCTTGGCTTGTTCCGGCAAGCGGTGAGCCGATTGCGCAGCAAGCTTTCCTAATACCCGTAGAGCTGGCACGTTTTTTTTTTTTTTCTGCTCCTATTTTTAAAATTTTTAATTTCTTTGGCGTGGTGTGAGGCAGAATACAGTTACAACGATTTCCTTCTTGAACACCGCCTTGGGCGTAGGTAGTATGGCACTAAATCAGCTTTGGTATGTGTTGTAACGATGGTTACGTGACATGGCTCGTGACATTGTGACAATCGAATACTGCGATTGGTATTCAAATAGTTCGCTGAGTGTCAGGGGTTCTCTAAAATTAAATTTGTTTTGTTCTGTTTTTTTTTTTCATTTGGAACTCATTTTACAGTATTGCTGCTGAAACAGTTCAAACAATTATCCGAAAGAAAGTCTATTGTTTGTGCGCTCCAATTTACTAATTTGCTTTTAATTACGAGAGAGGGAGTGGAACACAGGAGGTTGCATTTCACTTCAACCAATTAATATATTTCTTTACGGGGGTTCTTGACACCTGGAATTAAAAACAACTCTACGTTCGAGCAAAATGTTATGCACAGCCGAAAAAATTGGCATTTATTTTCGCGCTTAAACTCGAAACAACATACATTTCGGCATCCATACCAATTGTTGTTTGTTTGCTTCTGAAAATAAATAATAGTTAAATACTAATAATAAATAAAGGGGTCCTAAAACAGTTCATTCCTCCGCCGCCATCGCCTCCACCGATGCCAAACACAGCGGAAATGTGGGAATTTTTAATATGAACCTTATGTTTCTTTTTATTAATAAAGAAGGTGATTAACAAAATTTTAATCAATTCTTCGACGTATCGCAGTGATAAGCCCTCTACATTGTGTCATCCTGGCCGTATAACTCTCAAGCACAGACTGCACTAGCGCAGCTTTCACGTTTTTATATATATACTCATATATATATATATTTTTTTTGCAAACCTTTTAAGTAGGAAAAAAAAGAACACCTTGTATTTGAGGTTTCCGCGTACATTATTCTTTCAGGGTAACCTTCTATTTCCGTAATATCATTAACGTAGATTGGGCAGTTCCGCATAATCCCCTCTCACCGGATCGATCCCTAACGAGAGGAATTACCCACCGCACCTGCCGGAGAGAGAGCCGACAATTTTCCTTCTCGCTCTTTTCACCGTCTTTTTCCCCATCCCTAGTTGTTTTCCTCTTCTTCCAACCTAACCTCTCTTGATCTGCTGACGACGAAGCTGCTGAACGGTACGTTCGTGGTTTTGTGCTCCTCGATTTTCGTGAAAAAGACAATATTCACAAAACACAGCATTTCATCGTTGCAAACGATATCTTCTGGAGTACTTCGGCGTACCCCCAACCGCAAATCTGAGCTCTAAGAAGCGCACCTCGGCGGGCGGCGGGCTGACAGCGCAAGATGTCAGCCCACCGACCAACGAGGTACCAACTGCGAACCGGTTTCAACTCCTCCCGGAAGAGCAAGGCGAATCTACCTCTTTACAAGGACCTGGAAGCATAATTGAAAGCAGACAAACAACTGGCACTGCAGACAACGCCGAGGCTCAAGACATTCCAACCAAAAGACCACGGGTAACAATACCACACAAACACATGAAGACACCAACGAGCGACCCTCCATCTGAAGGTGCTACTTCCACGTACGAACTGAATGAAGACACGATTGAAGATGACGACACCGGATTCATACAGGTGACTTACAAGAAGAACAGGTCGACAGGAATACCGATTATATTCCATACGACCTCCAAGGAGTTCTCGTTCTGGAAAGTAAATCCGAATTCACTGGCAAATGAGGTGCTTGGGATCGCACAAGAAAAAATTTTGTCCCACAAAATCACTAAGGATGGTAGTCTGGCAGTGAGTGTCGCTTCACTACCTGCAGCTAATAAATTGCTAGCGATCACTTCTCTCATGGGATTCGAAGTAAAACCATCCACGCCGAAGTCATATTCGGAGAACATGGGAAAAATTAAAGGAGTTCCACTACAGTACACAGACAACGAACTTCTGGAGTACTTACATGATGCAGGTGTTACGTACGTCCAAAGGCAGGTCGCATACAGGAGACAAGAGGACGGTAACTCAACGCCTCACCCCAAGGACAGCGTGATTCTTCGTTTTATACAAGACCGTCCCATGCCAAATCGTGTGTATTTAGGTTTCACAAGCCACCCTGTGGAGGAATACTTTGGCGCCCCAATTCAATGCTACCAATGCCAACGGTTTGGACATATCGCACAAAACTGCCGGAGCGCAAGACGTTGCAAGATCTGTGCCGGTCCACACCACCACAAGGACTGCAACTATCGCTCTGAACCAAACTGCGCAAACTGCGGATGCTCTCATGCAGCAACATATGCCGGCTGCTCCAGCAAGAAAGCTGCCACTGCGCTGAGGAAACAGGAAATACTGAACGGTCGCGCCCCCAATCGTAGATCGCCACCTTCGAATCCAGAGACCGTACACCAGCCTGAACCACCAAGTCAAAGAGAAACATCAACGCCTAAGAAAGACCGAACGTACTCACATGTTTTGCAACGAGAGTCGAAGAAACAGGCAAACACCGCAAGTGAGACACATCAGTGTGATCCAATCACCTCTGCACCACTTTCACGGAGAACATCTCAACAGTCAGGGTCACCGGTGCCTACTGCATCTGTAGCCGGCAGACCCTCAACCTCCCACGCAAAAATGACGACCACTTGTGACACGGCCATCAGCGGTGCAGGCGCATCGGCCGGCCCGCCATACCAAGGGATCGATCAGCAATTGCTTCTCCAACTGGTCTTTCTGGCAGTGAAAGCCATCATCAAATCACTTCCTGATGCACTGAACATCTCCGAGGTAAAATCACTTCTAGCTATGGAGCCTCTTTTACTGGCTTCGAATAGGTAGATATAAATGAATGAAGAATATCGCCGAACGACAATATTTCAGTGGAACGCCAATTCGCTTCGCACAAAAATGGGTGACTTCCGGAAGCTCGTCGCCGAATTTAAGTTTCCTGTTATTACAATATCTGAAGGACACACGGATGACCAATTCAGACTCGCTGGATATGTCTCATACAGTTCAAAACGTCCACGTGGTCCAAGTCGAGCCTTGATTTGTGTGAACAAACAATTCGACTCGACCTTTTTATGCACATCTTCATCTGATGGACCAGAATATGTTGCATGCAAAGTCAAGTTTGGGGAGAATGTATTGAGCGTAATTAGCATTTATATTGAACCAGCCATAGCTATTACCGAAAAAGATATTACGTCCATCTTAGATGCTGTTAACAGTCCGTTTGTTATGTGTGGCGATTTTAACGCACATAATACACTATGGGGAGGTGTGCAATGTGACAAGCGCGGTAAAATAATAGAAGACATAATTGAGAAAAATAATCTATGTGTGTTAAACGATGGATCACAAACCTTCATTCGAGGATGCAGCTATTCAAGCGTTCTGGACCTAACAATTTGCTCACAAGATATTTTTTCTGATATGGTCTGGCACATAGACGTTGAAACGCACGGAAGTGACCACCTTCCCATTCTTGTACAGTATTCAAAAGCAAAGCCTTTAAGCCGGAAACAAAAGAAAATCAATATCACGAACTGGCGTAGCTTCCGGCGACTGAATACAATGCACTGCAAAAATATGGATACGTTAGAAGAGTTTACTTCAATTGTGAAGGCAAATTTTGACCATGTAACTAAATCAGTATCTGCCCCCGAAGGGTATGCGGGAATAGATGCATCATACGAGAAGCTTAGGGCGATACGTCGTAGAGCAGAAAGAAAATATCGAAGGTCGGGGATGATAGAGGAATATAGAAAAGCCCAGCACGTACATGACCTTATCCGCCGCAAGCTGAAACAGCTATCCAGACATCGATGGCGACAACTCTGTGCCAAGATGGCAGCTGTGAGAGATCTCACAATGCAGTGGAACATAGTCAAAGCACTCCGTTCACCAGTAATACAGAGGTATCCTCTCCGCGCATTGGCGTTATCAAGAGGAGTTTCAGAAGTGGTACTCGCAGATCAATTTTGTGAATTACTGGTAAACTCGAGCAATGCAGCTCAGACCTTAAGGTACCGTGCATCGTGTGTAATAGCCCAAAATGCCATTGACTGTGAATTGCATGCCTCCGATACACAAATGGACCGCCCTTTACTACTTCGAGAAATGAAATGCGCCCTACAATCAACTCGCAAACGGAAGTCACCCGGTCCCGACTTGATAACATGGGAAATACTGACGAATCTCGGTCCGACTGCAACTAGCAATCTTCTAAAAATGTTTAACTCTACCTGGATTGGCGAAGCTGTGCCTGAACAGTGGAGGACAGCCAAAGTCACGGCTCTCCTGAAACCAGGAAAGACCCCGATGGAGTTAACTTCGTTCCGGCCAGTCAGCCTCACTAGCTGCGTTGGGAAACTTTTTGAAAAAATAATTAATCAACGCTTACAATGGTGGCTTGAAACTACCAAAAGCCTTCCGGATTCATTAGCCGGGTTTCGTCCGAAACGTTGTACAATGAACTGCATTCTAGACTTAGTCACTTCAGTGGAACACGAACGTAAGCTTGGAAAAATTACAGTTGCCGTATTTTTAGATATTAAGCGAGCATACGACACTTTTAGTCATGTACACGTTATACACAGTCTTCTAAAGCTCGGAGTTAGAGGCCGTGTTTTACGATGGATTAAAGAGTTCATTACAAATAGGACTATATTTATGCAAACAACAAATGGAGAGACCAGAAGACACGTTCTCAAACATGGCGTTCCGCAGGGAAGTGTTCTCAGTCCTACATTATTTAATTCAGTCATGGCTGAACTACCAAGTCGTCTTCCATCACCGATTAACGTCACAATATATGCGGATGATATTTGTATATGGGTTTCAGATAGTTGTGTCGAAACATTGCAACGACAACTTCAAACTGGACTCAACATCATTGAGCAGTATTTAAATGAACGAGGTATGGACATTGCCCCTAACAAATCAGTGGTGCTCCCTTTCACCAGGAAACACCTTAAAGGACTTAAACTCTCAATGACGGGACAGACACTTGAACGTGTAAAATGCCACCGATTCCTTGGTGTAGTTATGGATCAATCTCTTACATGGGTCAAACATGTGGACATGTTGGTCGACAAAATAAAAAGAACAATAAACATCATTCGTCATTTTGCTGGGCAAAACTGGGGAGGCTCAGCGGAGTCCCAGTTAATTTTACACTCAGCTCTGGTACGACAAGCAATTGCTTACTCAATCCCAGCACTATCTGGTTTATCAGCTACACAAGAGAATAGACTACATTTCATGCTGGCTCGAAGTTTGCGAGTTTGTCTCGGCGTACCGCGTCCGACGTCGGGAACCCTTGTATTAGCGGAGGCCAAGCAATTACCAGTGTCATCATTACGCGAACAGGAACTACTGCGTAATTTCCTACGAGTATCGACGCAGCACTGCAACCACCCACTTGCTGACGCATTATTGACTCGAAGTGAATCTTGCACTAGCTATGCGCTTGCAACATCAACTTTTCATCTACCCGACTACGCGGTGTGGGTGCAACAACCTAACAAACCACCCTGGATATACCAGAGTCCAGAAATCAAAATAGATCTACCGGATTTCAAATCAAAAGCAACAACGAACGCATTGGTTATTGCTCAAACTACCCTTACATATATAGAGGAAGCATATCCTGATCATATACATGTATACACCGATGGATCCACAAAGGAAAACGGATCAACAGCGGCATATATCATACCAACACTTCAAGTCCAAAACTCATACCGACTCTCCCACAGAACATCATCAACAACGGCAGAGCTACACGCTATCCTCTCTTCAGTAGAGCATATAAGAGAGACAAGCGGTTCAAAGAAATGGCTCATATGTACAGATTCTCAGGCAGCACTTAAAGCTATCTATGCAATGAGCCCTAAAAGCCCAAACTCATCGCTCGTTCATAGAATTGTAGAAGTTATCAATGATTGCCTAAATTCTGGACAAGCAATAGGGTTACAATGGATTCCAGGCCATAGCGGCATCCAAGGAAATATGGAGGCGGACAAGCTTGCTACTAACGCACACACTTGTGACAGGGTGCAATTGATACCGTATGCAAGTACCGACATAAAATCTATGATAGAGAATCACTCCAAAGAAATATCATGGGATATATGGTTTAATGATCGAGGTAGAAACTCTATATTATATCAAGTAGACCCAAATATCCTTTTTCCAGTTCAAAATGACCTTCCAAGAAAGATCGAAACGTTATTACACCGCTTACGTTTGGGAGTAGCATACACGAATGAATTTTTGTATAAAATAAACCGAGTAAATGACCCTAGCTGCGATTGTGGGCACGCGACAGAAACAATAGAACATCTATTCATTGACTGCCCTCGGTTCGACCGGAATCGATCACGACTGAAAGTACGACTGGACATTATAGACAACCGACCATTTTCTCTCAACAAGGTACTAGGCCCGTGGCCTAACCATAGATCAGAGAAGCAAGCATTTTCGGCAATCAGACAATTCCTGGAAGAGACTGATATTGTAAATAATTACTAAAATGGGATGTATTATATAATGCAACATATATGTATATCTGTTGAAGTGAATGATAGTGAATAACTTTACATGCTCGGTGAAAATTTTGGTGTGATAAGGAATGTGACATGTAAAAGACCGAACTTGTTTGACTGATCGTGTGACATTTCAAGTGGACTCCATGTAACCAAATATTTGACTGTTTTTTGTTTGCGGGAAAACACTTGGGGGGGGGGGGGAGAAGGGGGGGAGAGTGTATACGGGGTCATGTAAAATGTTCTAATTTTTTTTACTTTTTTTTTTGTTGACGAGTAACTGAACATGGAGTAGCCGGCCATGCCTTCATGGCAGCCAACATCTCCAATTTCTTTTTTTTTCGTCATTTAATAAAGAAGAAAGAAGAAGATCTGCTGTCATTTTGGACGGCATGATTGGCCCCTGGGAATAGGGAGTTTTCGTAGATCGTTTTCGCCGTCCCGGAACGCTCTCCGCAACCCACTACGATACCCTGAACTCTACAGTCAAGGACATCGGCGCGCAGGCGCAGTAGTGGCTTTCTCGTTGCGGAGGGATTAGTGGAAAGGGAAAAGCGGTCTACGAAAACTCCCTAAGCCTCTGAATAAGAAAGGTAGTCGACATCTTCTTCCTCCTCCTCTGACGCGCACACTTTTTATCTTATGTTTTGATTTTTTACACCCGCGCGTCGACTGTAGCGCCGCCTGGATCGGCCCAAGATACCAGAGGGCCTTCCTATAGTTCAGTCAGAGCGCAGTCCAAGGCTGAAAGACATGCAAATACATACACACAGGCTAAAAGCGCACTGTCACGGTCTGCCAGCCTCGAAGGATGTGCTCAAAGAAAGACGATGAAAGCCGTGACGTTGCACAGTCGGCGTTGTTCGATTGCCAACATGAGCTCATAGCATGCACTGCACTCCGACAGCATAGGCATTCCTTTTCCCTCCTCCTCTGACGCGCACACCTTTTATCTTTATGTTTTGCTTCTTTACACCCACGCGTCGGCGGTAGCGCCACCTGGATCGGCCCAAGATAGCCGGCGGCATTCTTCAAAGGATGTCGCTACTTTTCCCTATAGAGGGGCTTATAAGGTGCCTTTGGTCCGAGATACAGGGCAGGCTGCAGCCCTGACACTTTAAAAAAGAAATAAAACACGGCAGAAACGCCATTTTTGTTGATTAAAGGCCTATTCCCACGTACACCACGGCGCCGCCTTGCTGATGCCTGACGACAACCTTGCTGGCCGTCATCAAGCATCATCATCAAGCATACTCGTCATCAGCGCAAGATGACCTTGCTGTTGCAGTGCTGACTTTGCGCTAAATTGGTGATACAGCGCCGATACAGCGCTGTGTCAGTTACTAAGTTGCGCTGAGGTGAGCGTCGCATCAGCGCTGTCCCTAGAGTTCATTTAGCGCCGGGATGCATGCGTGACTGGCCTCAATGTTACGTTTATGGGGCTAAAACAATTTACTTAGCAGGCGGAATTTGGAAGGCTGCCGTTGCTGGCTTCACACGCAGCGCTCGCGCGTTCATCCACAGAGAAGACGCTTTGTTGCCATAGTGACCCAGCCCATAGCAGGCGGTATTTCTTGTGCAGAAGGGGACGGCGGAGATGCGATATCCGGTGCCTGTCTGGGTCTTTCCGCCATATTTGTTTTCTACCAGGTGGAATGCGAAACAAAAGATTTCGACATTTTAACGTAGATGGCCGATTTTCCCCACCTCCTAATATATTGAGGACTCTTACACGAAAAGTATGTTTTTGTAGCTCGCAATTTGGAAAAAGATATTTTTGTGTTGCAACGTGGGGATAAACTACCGATGTGCCAATGCGAGATCTGCCTCAGACGCAACTCAAATTTGCTTTTGTTTTCACAAAAAGAAAAATAATGAAAATAAAAATGACAGCATGTTCAAACATTATTTTGAGCGTGGCCCAATTATATATAACACGAGCATTGTGGTCCCTAACAAAAACGATTCTAGCCATTTTTTTATCAAAATGAAAGGAGAGTACTCTGTCAACCATCATAAGCGTCTGCACGAACCAATAATCGCAGTGAAACCCGCGAGAGAAAAAATATATCAGCCCAAAAAGGCAGAGGACTTTCGTACAAATGACGCTTCACTTTCGAGAGCTGCACTTTGCGTGAGATGGACGCGACAGAGAGCGGGAGATGTTTTTGAAATCTGGGTCACGTGACGTCATCAGGAGGACGCGTTCTCCATTAATTTTAGGTCGGCCAACAAAAGGGATTCCTGGGGAAGAGGAAGCGGTCCCGGAGTTCAGAAGACAGAGCCCCGGCGTTGGCTCTGCTGGGCGAGCGCGGAAAAAGAAAGGCTCGACTCGGGAGAAAAAGGCGCCTGGAGCCACGGAGCATGTGTAATTAGGTATACTTTGAAAGTACCAATGATTCTCCCGGGAACAAAAAAAAAGGACGAATAGGGAAAGACAAAGGACAAGAAAGTGGCTGAGCGCCGTTTTTGTTTTCAAATTGCGAACCCATTTTCGCTTCGCTTGCTTCGCCTCCGTATAAGTACATGTTCACTGACTAGAAACGTCCTAAAAAATGAGCCGCCTGAACTTCGGAGCATTTACTTCTTTAAATTTGCTGAATGTTCTTTTTTTCCTTTGCATCGTTTAGAAAACTTGGGGAAAAGAAGAGAAGGGCGTCGTTAAGAACTGTGGGAAAGCACGTTATCTCTGCGAGGACCGATCATAGCTCGCGCAAACGGTAGTTTATTGGGTTCTTTCTCTTCCATTTGTGTTCCCTGCTAGATTTAACTTGTTGTCCCTTTCGTAAACTAGGACTGACCTAAACATTGTAAAAATATACCATTTTAATTTTCTTTACTGCGTTTTGGCATGGGATAACATTAATTTCTAAGCTGCAAACCTGTACTGAATTCTTTGTTAAGTTATTCACGCAACTGAAATATGAACTGCGAACAATTTGAACCCGTTCGGGTAGTGGGCTATTTTTGCTTCGTACGCTTTAGGATATCAAACAAAAAAATATTTAAATTCCAAACTATCAAATTGCATCATATATTTGCATTTCAAGTGACTGAAGGCTGAATGAAGTACCTGGTGTAATCCCCGCGACCGCCCTTGGAAACATTGCGGCAAGCGTAGGCGCACCATCAGGACGTATCGTCGGTCCTTTCTTATTATCGCAATGAGGGTGAAAAACGACGCCGTCTTGTTGTCTTTTCGTTTTGAGTCTGCCAATCTCGGAGATAGTTTCTCTTCATCATCTCTTGAAGTCCGGAGGTCATAGTTTAAAGGGGCGATGCAACAATTTTTGTACTTTCCGCAAATACCGCTTAAAACGGATCCCTGACGTTAATGACCTATGAAACACGCGTTCGTTTTTCACCCCACGCAATAGAAGTCCCAGAAAAAACTTAAGAAAAACGAGCAGCGTTCACCCCCTCAACTCGCAGCCAGAACAAGCGGCCACGTGATCTGGAGCGGATTATATGCCGCCAATGTTGCTCATAGCCACGCGCTGGGGTTGGCAAAGCACAGGACACGCGCTGAGTTCCAGGCATTGTTATGGCTCGGCTATTGTCGTCGTTGCAGCGATTGGACACGGGCCACTACCCGAATGCTTCTCGAGCTAGTAATTATCACGAGCCCAAATCGAGTGCCCACGCAATGCTCGGGTCCAATCTATGAACCGCATTCAAATATCGTCATATGGGTGTACTGCGATACCCACGTTACGTCATCAAATTTTGCAAAGGAGAGATTGAATGAAAATGATCGATTTTGTCCTTGAAATTACACCGCAACAAAGAGTTTCTTGGCCAGTGGCGTTGCGTGTGAGTATCCTTGAGTCCCAGGTGTGCCAGTAAGCTCGTGTAAAGAGAAAAACATTCCAATTGAGTATCGTTGCACCGCTCCTTTAAGGGGGGGGGGGGCGGAGTCGCCTCACGCGCTTTTTAGATATTTGAATGTCGTGTTTACTAAGACTGCACTGAAGTTACAGTGCGAGCGAAAGATGAGCCAAACTTTTGGCCGGGGTTACACTGCTTATACGTCATACGAAAGGCAGGTATGCACACAGATTCAAACGCGAGTCACCGCGAGATCCGTTATTTCGAAATCCTCGTGGTAATGAGTTCAAGAGGAAAACTTGGCACGCGGCATTCGAGCCACGGATACTGCGGTGATTCACGTTAGGCTTTGCATTGCTTCTTTGTCCTTATCACCGGAAAAACTACCCCCGGCCTGTATTTGGCCAGAGTGTGTGATGGCAAACATTTCTAGCTCGCAAGCACAGCACCACTTGCTGTGGTGCTTTGTTACTATTCCTATCTTCTGATCGCCATCACAATTAGAGATTGTGCAATAAAAACATGTGTATTATAAATACAATAAAATATAAATTAATTTAGAAAGAAGTAGCTTTATGCTAAGTGTTTAAGAATAAAAAGAAGCTTATATTTCCATACTGTAATACTTATTATGTTGTCACTATTGTTGTGTAATTTCGAAGCTGTCTTAGAAAAGCTGCCACATGCTTTTTGTTTCCTTTCTATAAGGCCAAGGCCATAAAACTTTGGCCAAAGAAAATGAAATACAATCGAGTATGCCTAGCCTAATCCGTAATAAAATTCTTCAATCGTAACTAGGGGGCCATACTTCATCTCTGGCTAGCACAGAAGAGATACAGGTCTCCAGACACCTGTTGACGTCTTCATTGCACCCCGCTAATTGACCAGCTGTTGACCTGAATGCCAGCCGGTTCTCTTCCTTTTTCGTTTGTCATTCCTACTCCTGACCACAGGACTAGCGTGGACTGCACAAGTGTTCTTGTCTCGGCAAAATTCATCTTTGTTTTGTTTGCCGTTAGCTGAGGGACGGCCTACGGATTGTCGGCTCGGCTGGCGCTTTGTAGGTTAGTTGCTGCTTGACTGATTGATCGTTGGCGGCGCGTCGGCGGCTTTAGGTGTACGACGCATCCCTGCTCCGTCGGGTTGCTTGTTCGACGCTTCCATGCTCAGTTTTCTGGTTGTTTGTTTTCTCTTTTTTTAACACGAAACGTTCTTTGCCTAGGTGTTCCGGCACTTCCGTGAAGCCTGGATATAAGCGCAGCCGCGAGTCTCGACACTGATTGGTTGACAGGTGGGAGAGGAGGAGTGAGATGTTCGACGCTGATTGGTTAACGGGGAGGTCATGCGAGCTAGAGTAGTAGGCGAAGAGGAGTGAGGTAGGCGAGGTGGAGCTCCACCAACTTTGCGCACTGAGGGAGAGGGTTTGCGCGTATGGAGGTCTCTGGAAGATCCCATGGCTTGTCAGCCCTATTACCGGTAGTATCGCTTCATTCCAGGACCAACCTATTAAGTGTACACATGGTACGCGTTAAACTATTTGATGAAGAGCGTCGTGAACGAAGGCGTCAGTGAAATTCAAAGCATCGCTAAAGGCTTGTGACGCAAGGATGTTTCACGTATCCAACACAAATGCCTAGCAATTTGCCATGTTTTTTATGTTTTATAGTTCGTTAATTGCATGCTGCTGGGCTATAAATTGCTAAATATAAAGCCATTCCGTAACACACCACGCTGTCTGCAATGAAGACGCCCCTACTGTGCACACGCACTCTTCGCCTTCGCTTGGGATTCAGGATCTCGCAAAGAATTGCAAAAAGCGCTGCGGGAGAAAAAAAACCAGTAAAACGGGGATAAAAAAAGACGTCACTAGATGTTATCATTATTTAAAAAAGATACTGGAGTTTCTGTTTAATTTATCATATATTCGACTCGTCAAAAATAATGTACGTGAGTTGTGTGTTATGTTCTCACAATAATCCTTATGTTACCTTGTTGTAATCATTCTGTTGCATCATATTTTTGTTTTGCATATATTGCATCCGTGATAACATAGGCTTACAGAACAGGAGGTTTTAATGCCTTGGTTTCGCCGAACAGCATCTGGTGTCGCGCAAAGTTTATGTGCGTGTCCGGTAGACACACCCCGAGCTTCTAGGCGGGCATAGATCCTCGGGGCTCACCCATTTTAAAATCCCCAAAGAACGTTTTCTAGAGAGTACTCAAGATCTTATGCGCAGCTGGTGGGGAGCTCGTTTCGTCACTTCATGCAGGGATTGGGCACGCGCCCGCAAGGCTAGCCATTCGCAACGTAGTGATCCACGAAAAGTCTTTCTTATTTCACTGCCGCTCGTACCTCATTTCCCCAACCAAGTGTCCTCAAACTCAACGGGGAACTCGTTATCCATTCAAACCATCTTACCTTTACCCGAAAAGAGGGGAAAAAAACTTATCTGGGGACTTTTAGTACGACTCCTCTTATTTCCCCTTTGATCGCGAATAGAGAGTTAACCCGTTTCGCCTCAATTTCGTAGCAACAGGGATAATTTCCATCTTCCTCGTCGTCCCAAAAGGGAATGAAATCCGGGCTCTTCGACGAGAGCGGCGGTGAGTCCTCATCCCTTTTTTGGGGTCTCAATTGACACGGCCGCCTTTGAAGAGAATGGCGACGGTGCATCTCCTGGAAGCGCGGGCGGATCTGTAAGAAAAGCAAGACGTTTCGATGACGCGAAATGAAATCTACCGGTACAAATAAAAAGCGTCGCATTAATGCGAGTCGCCGCCATTTTACTCGCACTACTTCCTTCATTTTCTCTCCCCTTTGTATTTTATATCTTTTTGCGCTTAACTTGGAAGTGCAAATGCTTGTTTACCATTTTTTTTTCTATCGACCACGAAGGCCAAATACATCGACAAAGTGAGATCCAGGACACCACCTAAAGTCAAAGGAAAGAAAATACCGTAGTTAGAAAAAAGAAAAAGAAACAGAAACTTTCCAATTTCCAATTTTATTATCGTAAGAAGGTTTTAATGAAGTGAATTTCTATATCTTCTGATTTGAAACTTGCGCTTCAATAACAAACCACCGAATAGCTGCCGTTACAGGCGCCGTTTCAGAGCGCAGCTGTAAGGCTGAACTCCATGGGACGAATATCTGGAATAACCGACGAATTTTGGGCGGCGGCTTTTGCTCTGCGCGTGGAATCAACACAGTGGCTGCTACGTCACGCGCAAAGCGAGCGTGCCGTCGGGCGGCGTTCGCCAGTTATTCGTCACATAATTCGTCCCATGGAGTTCAGCCTGTTAGGCGCTCGTTTCCGGCTTGAGCGGAGTCGGCGTCGCCGTCGTCTTCGCCGTCGGCGTAACACCATGGTGCATTATGGGAAATGTCCCATAATGCAGCGCGACGGGGGAGGAAAGTGGAGGAGGGGAGGAGCACAGGGGTGGAGAGAAGTGGAGGGGAGGAGGGGGGGAGGAAGAGGAGAAAGCAATATAAAAATACAGAAAACGGTTTCAGGCTGTCTGTTTGTTTATTTATTTGATTTGTTTATCTAACTACAAGAAAATCTTGCAGAATCTATTGAAATTTAATATAACCGTTTGTAACTCAAAACGAATAAATTGCTCAAACGAGAGGTTTCAGTATAAACAACATCTAACGCCCGAAAAAAATATATAAAAAAACTTTATTAATTTTTAACTGCGGCATGAAAAAGAAAACTCCAAAAACATCGTTATTCTTTTTTTTCGCCTTAGTAGCGAATATATCGAGTCGCATGTCTGAAGAAAGGGGCATATTGAACGCCAGACACATATTGCCCTGACCCGGCACCCACAGGACACTAGAGGAAACGAGCGGATGGTTGATGGGCAGGGGAAAGAGAAGGGAGAAGAGAAGGAAAGTAACAGAAGACAGGAGGAGAGGGGCGAAATGCACAGTGAGAAAAGGGGAGAGTAGCGTCTCTCAGACATAGGCAAAGAGCCGCATACGCTCCGCAGCCTTTTTGGTTCCTGATAGGAAAGGCACAGACTTGCGCAAGTTGGGCCTTGCCGCATAACCCGGAAGCGAGACAGCGAAGCCCAACCGCAGTCGATTGCTCCCGGAAGTGCTTGGCTTCTCGGGGATTGTTCCTTTGTTTTGGCGTGTGGATGATTAGGGGACTGCTCGCGGAATTCGGTCCAACGCTTCCATCGGTGCTTTGGCACCAGGAGGAAATAAGAAAAGTTAGTCAAGTTTCGGCAGACGTCTGATAATACTTAAAGGTTAGGCTATCGTGTTTTGAATGTATGTCGCTTATGAATGTATGTCGCATTCAATGTATGTTGTGCATTTGAATGTATGTCGCGTTAAAATATTAGGATTAAAAAAATATGGAACACTATATTTTTGTCACGAGTCTGATCTTGCTTATTCCTAAACCGTTTTTACTTTTAGGTCGACGTTTCGAAATGGAAACTCTTATCGCAATTGCTTCTAACTTCACCTACGTCTCGCAACGTAAAAGTTACATTCTGTTTTTATTTTTATTTTTATTTTCCTTTTTTTTGAGAGAAGTTTATTTTGTACTAATTTGCCTTACACAAACACTAGTTGTTGTTTCTTTAAGGCGGCGAATTTGTTTTTATACGAATATATTTATGAATCGTTCAAGCGGAGGGAGCGACAAGGCAAATGTTCTTACATAAACCTGTATCTAAATATGCAGGAAAGCAACTGCGGTTTTATGTTTGCGTTTCTTAGAGACGTCATCATCACAATTGTTTATGAATATGCTCCTAAACGCACGGCCAGCGTCGGTGTGCCCTTCGCAATATTTTTTTTATTCAGTCATAATTTATGAACTGACGATCATAAAGTGTAAGACACGTGGCTTAAAGGGCTCCTGAAAACCCCACGATTGAAATTTCTTTACCTTTTTAAACGCTTCAAAAGCGCGTGCCGAAACACACACAAAGAAATAATCGCTATAAAATCATTTCTGGCGCGCGAAAGAGCCCGTCAAAGTTTTTGTCGTCCTCCCCCAATTTGAGCGCCTCCTTGATTCTTCTTTTGGTAAAGTAATCGGCGAAGGCATTTTTGAAAACATTATGAGGTGTCGCGAAGACCCATCTCTGCAAGAAAATATTATTGTCACTCATAAATTACGTGTTTTTTTTTTCACAACGACTGTAAAAGCACGCAACTGCGGTGACCTGAATAAAATTAAAAAAAATCAGAGACCGCAAGCTTTAATGAGAAAACATCGGCCGTCTCCCAGCTTTTTATTCATAATCCAATATGACGTGATGCCGGAAAGTTCGTCGGAATGGCGGCACGTTTCAGTTGAGGCCGGAACATCAAGTCCCAACAATTTGAGTAGATTGGCTCTTTTTTTTTCCCCGATAGTTCATGTTTACAAAGTGTCGAAAGTAGGTCAGTGGATAAAAGACTGGCCCATGCAGCTGTTCTTCTGAGATTGCAGCGAACTACGTATTTTCCTGTGCGTCATCTTCTGAAAAACTTGCGTAGCACGGCACTTTTCAATTTGTTAGTACTGGGGCAAAACTTCAAGCAGTACCTTTGCGACATCACACCTCTCATTTCGCTCACCAAGGTCTGCTACACGTCGGTTTCTTCCTTACCTTCCTTTCAAAACCATTTTAGACCGACCACCGCTGCTAAATCAAAAAGGAACCGAAGAGTGACACGTTGTCCGCAAGTGAAGAAAAGGTCTCGCAAAGCAAATTGTTGTGTGTATGTTTATACAGCCGGAAATTAGTCTGCCTTAGTGGGCGTCTGGTGTCTCAGCTGTAGATGAGCAACTGAGCCAGTGCGGTACAACCGCTAGCCTGGGACCTTTAACGTGCGCCACGCAGTAGTGATAGATGAAGGCACAACGGTACGATGCTCATCCAGATCGAAGCGGGCAGGGGTGGGGATTTAACCCAGGATTTCTGGGTTCTGCAGCGCCGAGCTTTCGCTCCACGTGCTCCGAGCTGGTGTGCGCTAACCCACTCGGCCACCGATCCCCTCAGCTCGTTTTCTGTTAATTATCTTCCAACAATCTTTGTCTTCTGGCGAGCTTCCTACAGATTGGAAAATTGGCAGAGTGGTCCCCATACACAAATCGGGGGATCGAACTTCACCATCAAATTATCGTCCTATATCTCTAACCAGTGTCCCGTGCAAGCTACTTGAGCACATAATATATTCAAATGTCATGAAGCATTTCGAAAATAACCTCATCCTCTTTTCAAACCAGCACGGGTTCAGACAATCATATTCTTGCGAAACACAACTAGTACAACTTGTTCATGAAATACACAGTAACATCGATAATAACATACAGACAGACGCCATATTCATTGATTTTTCTAAAGCATTCGATAAGGTATCCCATAGTTTACTCATGCTCAAGCTAAATCAACTTCACATTCATCCACTCGTAACATCATGGATAGGACAATTTTTAACCAATCGTACTCAGCATACTGTGATTAACAACCAGTCGTCAGCTTATTCTCCTGTATCATCCGGAGTCCCCCAGGGCAGTGTTCTCGGACCTCTGCTTTTTTAACATTTGTAAATGACCTACCAGATCGCATAACATCCTGTATTCGACTTTTTGCTGATGACTGCGTAATTTACCGATCTGTATCTAACCTGAACGATAACATAACCCTACAAGCTGACCTTAACCTAATAGCCGACTGGTGTAAACAGTGGAAAATGACAATTAACTTTTCTAAAACAAATCTCGTTTCCTTCACGCGTGCTCATAGTCCTCTCTCTTTCACTTACACCATGTGCAGCCAGGTAATTACCAAGTGTCCATCTTACAAATATCTGGGTGTTCACTTATCTGACGATCTCTCATGGAACACGCATATAACACACGTCCTGTCTAATGCTAACCGCTCTCTTGGCTATCTTCGACGGAATCTAAAACTAGCACCATCATCAGTTAAACAACTAGCCTACACTACACTCGTAAGATCGCAACTTGAATACGCGTCATCCATCTGGTCCCCTTGGCAACATTCATTGATAACAAACATAGAGGCACTTCAAAATCGCGCAATCAGATTCATTTTTTCAGATTACTCACGAGACACCAGCATCACTTCTTTACGAATGAAAGCTAACCTTGATCTGCTCTCATCCAGAAGAAAATTATCACGCCTGTCTCTTTTTCACAAGATTTACTATCATAACCATGACATCAGAACTTCACTATTATTCCCAGCCACTCGCATATTTCCTCGCATTGATAACGTCTGTAAAGTTCGTCCAATTTTCGCCTCGTCAGTTTCGTTTCTTAACTCCACCTTGCCATTCACAATAACGGACTGGAATAGCCTGCCTAACAGTATCGTGACCCAGACAGATTATAATACATTCATATCCCAACTGACCATCCATCTGCATTTGCACTAATAGCAAAGTCAACTTCGTGTTTATAGAAATGTTTTATTTGCGTATTTTTCTGTTTAATCAGCTGTTTTTCCCTAAAAATGTTTTGAGTGTTTCTTTTTTTTCCTGTTTTTGCTGCTTTATATAACAATGTTCTCCAGCATGTAACCCACTTTTTGTTTGTTCCTTTATATAATGTTTCTTCAGCAGTTACTCCCACCTTGTGTAATGCCCGTAAGGGCCTTCAAGGTTTAATAAATGATGATGATGATAAATGATGAAATGTCTCGCGATATAGGGAGTATGTACAGGCGGCCATTGCTGTGTGCACGACTACTGAGCGCGTGCTGACGGTGAGCTTCCACAGTTATTTCGCCACGTACATTCCGCATCATCAAGATTGCTGGTCTTACCAGCCTATTAGTATAATCTCGTTCTGAGCATGCGCTCTAATCATCGCCCTCAAATATGGCGTCCAGTGAATATCTCTATACTCCTCGCGGTTGGCCGGGTTGTACGTGCACGTGTCCATGAACGATGGGAGGGAAAGAGAGAAAGTTAAACGAATCTATGGTTTTGCTACTATGGTGGCTAGAACGGGAGGTGTCAGCATCGGCGTGCGAGAAATGGAGCAGCCGGTCGAGATCAAGCGTGGACGCTGCTGTAGACACTTAGAGGCGGCTCCGCTTGCGTTCACTGCGATTCGAGTGCTTTCTTGCTCCGCGAGCAAGTATCGTGTGCGATACCTTAAAATACTTTTTGAAGGTTAAACTACGTTGATTTTGGACATGTGGCTAACGCAACACAAGAATCATCCTGCCGATGCTTTTGTCGTCGTCGTCGTCGTCGCGAACGGCAAGGAAGGAGGCTTTCTTATCTTTCTTTCTCACAGAAATGTGCCTCGTGGTGCATTCGGGAGCAAGCAGTGCTTTTCACGTTTTGCCATCATGGTAGCCTGGAAGCACGAGGCAGTTCTTTCCACGAACAGCACCGCAATAGGCCCTTTCTGGAATTTAGTGCTATCTCATGACTCAAATGGCAGCTTAACGTTTACCGTACTAATGGCGGCAATGAACCTGTGGTCTGCAGTACTTTATGGGGCACCGCCACTTTCGCAAGTCAACGGTAAACGAGAATGTGTGCTTCACTGTACAGTTCTTTTTCAATCTCTTTCAGTGTCGATGACGAGAAATATTCCACCAGTCAGAAAGAAGCGCCAACCCACAGATAGGCTTGATAAAGTTCTATAACATCAAGGCGCTTTGAAGCCGAGTCTGTGCTACTAACAGATTGACTGGGCCCGAGTTAGAAATGAACGCTTACGCAGCTCTTGCATCCAATTCCTGCTTCACGTCGCGCTAACGTCTAGAATGTATAGGCCTCGAATCATCTGCTTAGGAGCATCTTCAACTTCTTCCTTCATCAGTAAACAGAGGCCTCCATTAGTATAGAACATAGGCCATTTTTCAGATGATGATAGTGATCAAAGTGGCCAGGCTGAATTCCGGAAAGGGTCTATTGAGCAAAACAAACGAGCCTCCTTCCCGGCGCGGCGACTGCAATAGGCATCTCAGAGTCAATGAGCGCGCCACCTATCGTCGTCATGACATACTGGTCGCCGCCGCACACGCATCAAGCTGCGCGATGCTGACACCTGCCCCCTCTAGACACCGTAGCGAAGCTTCCTGTTTGAAGCCATCCAAAAAGGCGAGGAGTGAACCATTTCGCTAACTACGTCATACATTCGGGCGAGCGCTTCAAATCAAGCATTCTGGAAATATATTTCTTTTCTCTGCAAATATACGCTGTTCGCAAACCTGATTTTGTTAAGGACATACCTAGGAGTAGGAATCATTTCCAGCTCGTTTGCAACAATTAAAAAAATCATCGATGTTGGGGTCGTAAGGGCCCTTTAACATTTTAAAATATTACTAAGCAAAAATTAAAAAAAATGCGCAATAACAATTTGGAACGGGCAAAATGTTTACTGAAAACACCGCAAGAAATGACGTACGATATATGGAGTAAAATGAATTATGTTGCTCTTTCTGTCAATGCTTATGGACGTCAAACTGTTTTGTATTATCATCGTCATAATCGACGTGGTTGTTGTCGACGCGGCGTAGTCACCGGACGTGTTCTCCGAATCTCCGTAGACGCAACGTCGCCGAGTGTTTCAGCGTTTTGCGGAAGGTCCGCGCCCAGGGGACGCTTTTTCCCGTCGGCAGACACCACGTTGCTAAACTTGCGTTTATGCTCCAGAGATGACGCGTATTTATAGCAGAGCGCCCGAGGGAGCGACGAACAGTCTGGGCGGGATGATACGCGAGTTCTATGTTTAGAGCAATATGCTGCTCTTGTTCACGGCGTCGCTTCCCGTCTTGCGCCTGAAATTTCTGTTTCCCTTTTTTTTTTTCGTGTTGTGTCGCATTTTTGGAGAAACCTTCAGGTCGCGTAAGCCGGTTATAGCTGAGACGCTCTGCTGGCAGTCATTGATAAAACGCTCTTTTCGTATTTTTATCATCTTTTGTTTGAGTTATGACGGGGCCACCCACATGGAACACATTGTTTATCTGGGCAGTGCGGCTTCCGCACTGACGCCAAGAGCGCGTCAACGAGAGAACCACGACGCGCCCGTTACGGGTACGTCAGTTTTCTATACCTAACGATAAGCATAATATTTATTCCTGAATACAAATACAAATACAAACAACAAGCCGGTGGCCCGCCTAAGCGCAAAACGCTCGTCTGCGTGACCCAGTACCAATTTTTACAGGTTTAAAAAGTGCACACATAAAGCGTAACTGAGTTATGCAGGCATCCTTGTGGACGGGTAGCATCACGCTGCTCTAGTGTCGAGTTTTGAAATCGGGTGACAAAGATGCGAATAGTGAACGAGGATTACATCTAAGCCAGTTTCTTCTTTACTTATTATCTAATTTTTATGATCGGCATTGCCTTCCATAATGACTGCCTCCAAAAGAGCGCATGCAACATGTCCCATAAAGAGGATTATTTAAATATTTAGCCTACACTTATTTTTAGGGGGGGGGGGGGGCGAGCGCGCTGGTATCCGGAGCGCAAGTTCGTCTGCTACTTTTGCAGGGGTTGTGGTGACGTCAGAATGACGCCGAGCTCTGATTGGCTCTGATTGAAGGATAGTGGGTAGACCTCAAGTCAGCTTGCTTCGAGGTCTACCCACAATCCTTCCAATCAGGGCCAATCAGAGCTCGATGTTCTGACGTCACCACAGCCCCAGCAAAAGAAGCAGACGATCTTCCGCTCCGCACAGTGTAAAACGAGAAAAAAATAATCGAATGATAAAGACGACTCTTTGTTATTTATTGTTCATCAAGACCGGTAGAAAAGACACTGCAGACGGTATCTATAATAACAGGCACTGACTTAAAAAGAAATAAAAAACCCTATCTGTAACAAATAAACACAACCACACCGCGTATTTGAGATTTTGTCGAATGGCCGTCCTGAGACCACGCCGAAGATGCCAAAATCGTATCCTCTACTCTAATCACTTTGTCTGTTTGCTAACACCAACTAAACCCGTTACTCACGGTGATCGGGTCACGCACGGGGTAATCTAGGGGTCACGTAGGTGTTCACGTGATCCCTGTTTTCGACGTGACTGCGCCCTGACGACGTGCACAAAAGGTGTCCTGGGTTACTCCTCCAAAATCCCCCATAACCATACAACTGCGCTTCCCGATTCGGACTTCAATTAGGGAAGAAGACGTCCGAGTTCCGGCTCCATCCCAGCACTACATTCATGAAGGGCCCGGGCCGGGTACGGGCCTTGCATTCAAGTCTTCAAGGGGGGCCAAAGTGACCCAAACGGGCCATTACTTTTTTTTTTTTTAGCGGCATGCTTTTTGGAAAGTTGTTCGGGGGTTTGGAGAGGAACCACAGGGGGGGTAAACAGATGCTGAAGCATGTGTGTGTAGGTACATGTTTTTGTATGGTTCGGTGTGTGCAGCGAATGCTCTTCCTAGCAGCGCGGCGCTCCTTTTCGTACCCGGCGGCGCCGCCGCCATAATACAATCGCTTCTCACCACAAACACGCACATACACGCGCCTGTACAATGCGTACCCTCGCCGGCGTCAACCATCTGTACGCACGAGTGCTCGCCTCCCCAATAGGGGTGAAGAGGTTCCCCTGAGGGGTACTTTTCCTGAACAATTTCTCGCAGACCACCGCAAAAGACGACGACATTGCTGATTTTTTTTTCTTTTTTTACGGTTGTGCGCAGCGAGAGTGGCTAATTTAGAACTTTGCCCGTCTTTTGTCCAAACCCGTCGCGATGTTTCCCTTCCTTTCTAACTGTGACACGTGGTTTTGTTTACTTCTGCTTGTCATTTTTGTTTTTCCGTCCTTTCCGCGCGTGTTTGGTCGCAGAAAAGGAAGATCGGGTGATTTTTTTTAACAAGCTGCCTAGGCCTGCAGATTGGTCCAACTAATAATAGCAGCAGAAAAAAATGCTTACAGTATTTATTATTGGGTGTCGTAATCAACTTATGTGTAGCAGTTGCAAGCGAGCTGCCATGCCGCGCAATTCTGAGCTATTCATACTGGGCTAAAATAAAGCGCAGCTGGCCCGTGAAAATTAGCTTCGGGCCGAGCTGGGCCGGCTGTTGGAAATGGATAGCGGGCCCGGTGGAGCGGGCTTCGACATATCGGCCCGTGCAGACTTTTAGTCGCGGGCATCGCGGGTGGGTGGTGTCAGTCGCGTCTGTAAATATACCAGGTTAGAATACCGAATAAACCAGGTTGGAAGAAGGTTTGAATTTATAAATAAACAAGAGTTCTTTTTTTTCTTGAGATCCCATTGTTTGTTTGCATATCAATTAAGTTACACCACAAACTGCGTTACGGGATACGGTGGTCTGTGCCACATGCGCCAAAAAACTAGACGTTTACAAGATAACGCCCCACCTTTTCAATCAGTACCTACAATTATCACGAAGTTTATAAAAAATAAATGGCGATATCATTGCGATGTGGTTGTACCTCACCGCCATAAGTTTTTCCCCAAAGCCGGGGTCACGCTGCTTGTACATCATACAAAAGACAGTCTGCAAACAGATTCAAACTCGAGTCACCACAAGATCTGAGCTTAATGCCGGAAGGCATTCGGAGCTCAGACAAAAAAGACATTTGGCACGCAGCATTTACACCATGGATATCGTTGGTGACTGATATCTGCAGACTGTCTTGTGTATAATGTATAAGCAGTGTGACCCCGGCTTAAAGGTACTTCTAGTAGAAGCAAACACCGCAATACGACCCGCAAAAATTGTGTAATAAATATTAAGAATATTAAAAGAAGGACAACACGGAAACCTCGCAGGCTCAAAAAGCTACGTTAAACAACGTGCGAAGATAATATATATATATATATATATATATATTGCAGCACGATTATTTTTATTTAGGGAAATCCGAATTTTTTAAGGCACAGAGCTGATGTTTTCTTGGAGTTTGATACGGGCTACAGACTGCATTCAAATGTATCAAAAGGCGCGCTTGTAGCGCCAGCCGCAACATGTCCAGGTGAATATCTCAAATTAAATAATTAAATAAGCATCACTAATTTTCTATCTACGTCCCCACAGCAACTGTTCACCGTTCTACCACACTACACAAAAAATTGTAACTATAAGTTGCAGTAACTCGACGTAACAAGACTTTTCTTGAAATCTTCAGCCTCGCGCCATGCTGTCGATGACTGGGTTGGGAGCGCCTCCCCGCGGAGACACGCCGCGTCCTTCTCTTTTTCGATTACAAGTAGCCTCATTCCGCCGCCGCCAGATGGCTCTGCGATCCCAAGGAGCGCTTCGCGCTCTAATAACAAGCTGCTGTTGTCGCATCCTTCCCCATCCCTATACTCCGTTTCGCCTCGTGATGAACCGCAGCGGAGGCTGCGAGCCATTGCAGCGAGTCCAATGCCACGTGGGTGACACGTGATCTTCGAAAACGGGACGCAGCTACGCGTGTTGGCACGTACTCACAGGGCGCGTTCAAACCGCTGGATTGGCTGGGGTCACTCGCGTACCGTCCACACTGGCTCATCGAGTGCATTACTTAGAGACGTTCCTCTTTCTTTCGACGCCGCTAAGCTTCGTTGAGGCGCGGATGGACCCTTCTTCGCCGAAGTTCCTTCTGCTCCGTTTCTCAGCGTGTGGCGCGACAGGCCTGGCCGCATCTTTGTCGCTTTTCGGGAAGGAATTGGGGAATAGGGAAGCGCTTAGGGAAAGGACGCGTTTTGAGGTTACGCGTTTTAGTGTCGCGTGCGTCGCCTCGAGCCCTGCGTGCCGACTAACGAGGTTTTAACGAGAGTTACGCCTCTTCGGGAAGACGTAGGGAGCTCGTTTTCCTTCGGGGGATGGAAAAGGGAAAGACGCAGACGAGGGAGGTAACGTGAGGGTGTGAGGGAGGTGTGGGGAAAGGGGTAATTGGAGTGAGTGTCTGAAAGGTAACAACGAAAGGTTGAAGGGGAAGAGCCTTAGGTCGCGCTTCTGATACATCGTACAAAAGGCAGGTCTGCCAACACTGTCTGAGGCGTGATTATTCCTTGTTTCACGCTCCCATCACATTGGTCGTGCGAAACACTCTCTGTAGACACATAGGAAGCCCACATTTGTGTGACGCGAGCCAAGCTTAGAACGCGCTTGGGGCGTTCCCGCAGGCAATTTTGTGAACCTGTCTGCAGCGATAATCTACGAGCAGTGCGACGGCGGCTTTAGGGATGTGGTGGTTCTAGGCATTGGCGGAGTGAGTAAATAGGCAGTTTTAGCGAGATCATTTCGATAACTCAGATATCGCGATACTACTTATGTGTGCGCTTAACATAATGCCGCGAAATCGGTGTTCTGAAAGGACTTGTCGGGGCGAAATGTATCCTCCCTTTGTCACCTTCTGCCGGACTCGGTCGACGCTTCCCGGGTGACAAGGCGCCTAAGGGCTAGGATTCCCGCGTCACCTAAAGAAGGCCGGCGCGGCCGGGGCACAGATCTGAGACGCGTGCTATACGTCAGCGTTGCGGCTAGGACTCGTGTTCTCGCCGACTGAACGCGAGTCCTGGCCAAACGCTGATGCACAGCACTCATATACCTAATCAGTAATTAGCACCTTCCCGCTGTGGGTGACGTAGAAATCCTAGCACTACGGCCCTAGCTGCTGTACTTAGTTTCGCACTAAAAAGCCGAGCGTAGTCCAGGCTATGATTCGGTGGACGCAATCAAGCAGAGCCAAAACTTCATC
Organism: Ixodes ricinus; assembly: GCA_037355805.1. NCBI lineage: Eukaryota > Metazoa > Arthropoda > Arachnida > Ixodida > Ixodidae > Ixodes > Ixodes ricinus. The sequence goes on along the minus strand of JAZHYW010038607.1, from coordinate 7,470 downwards.
GTCACGGTAATCGTTATCTGTGTAAGCCTGTAATCGGCGTCCAAACCAATCACACACGGGTAATGTGCACTGAGCCCACCTTCATTTTTAAACGTGAGATGTTCTTTAGCTAGTCCCTCCGGAATTCGTGGTGCCGCATTTCGTGAGGTTTGGCCTCTGACGTCCCATAGTGCAACCCATCGCTGACTGTTGCATCATGGGCCTTTACAGACCAACACACACACTCAGTTTCTCCGCTTAATTTAGCGGGAAATTGAATTTCCGTAGACGTCACTTGGCATCAGGTCACGTGACGTTCATTTCCCGGCTACATTTTGCGGGAAAAAAATTAACGTCCCATGACCTCCACAACCTAGTCAGTTCCCCCGCTAAATTTAGCGGGGAAAACGACGTCACTTGACCCAATGCTGCGTGCTGCTAAATCGTTTCACGTACGCAACGCAACTGCGCAGCAATTTGCCATAAAACCTTTTGTCTGTGCTCGGTCCGTTTAGGTAGTGGTGGAAAACGCACAAAGACGCCGACCGCCGTGACGATGCACTTTTAGAACTTCTCGATTGGCTTCACATTAGATCGTAGCCTTTCGACTGGATTCCGACTCGAAGTGAAACAGTCAATTGCAGCAACTCAATTCTCTGACGTCAAGAAACTGCGGTGGCGCCGCTGTCGGCCCGGCTCGTGCGCAACGATCTACACAAACAGTAAATGAAGAAAGAAGCGTGAGAAAAGGAAGAGAGAAAGAAGATACGTGGGTGATTCCTGCGGGGTCGTGGAAAGAGGTGCGGCGGGGGTGCGTTTGCTCAAAAGTAATTGGATATTTGTCGCCCCCTAGAATTCCCTTGGTCGTTCCAGAGCGATCGGGTCGTCCGCTCGCTGTTCCCGATGAGGCGGCGATGATCATGGCATCTAGGCTTCAGCACGGTGGCTTACGATGCGAGGATGCGCGATATTCCCCGTGGGGGACGATCCTGTAGCGATATTTCGACTTTCAATTTTTTTGAAATAAGACATTCGCATCTAACGCTTTATAGAAGACAAAAATGAATTCTTACTATATTGTTGTCCAAGCACATTTGCGAGGTATCATTTAATGGTCTAGAGCTATAAGAGCATTAAAAACTCGTACGTTTCTTGCGGCTAGAACGTCATTCTGAACCGAGTCGCCTCAACCAGTTCGGACGAGTTCCGTCCTAAGCTTAAGAAATACGCGCTCGAGCAACGCGATCCGCAAACGCTGAGGTTTTCTCCTGCACCGCGTTTAAAGCGAAGTGTCGAAACACACACCTCAACAGCCGTTCGCTCCAACGCACATCAGTTAACACTGCGATGCGAAAGCGAGAAGCGTTATGATGAAACCCCATCGCTTAAAGGAAAAACAACAAAAATATTATCCCGTTCTGCTCGAATTTGTTGGCAAAGTCGCTCTTAAACTCGTAAAAAAAGAAAAAAAAGCCAAAAACGTGTGCAGAAAAAAACGACGGTACTGAAAAAACACTTTAAAAAACCATGTTGTAGAGATTTTTTGTTTGTTTCGAAAGTGGACTTTTGTTTTGTTCGCTTCTGCATGTACGTAAAATTTTGTGTAGGTGTGAACGTGTGTGCGTGCTCATGTGCGAGCTCGTTGCTGGCGACGATCTCAATATTGCAGCAACAGTTGTCGCTCGGGGAGCCATGCGTCTTGTAAAACTTGCGCAAGCCCTTTTCTCCGCTCGTTTCAATATATTTTCTTTTTCAGCAAGGATTATCATGTTGCCGACGCAAAGTCGTATATAACCATCCTTCTTGTACGACGATAATAAACGCACACACACACAGACACATACGAACGCAGGCGCGTAAAGCGACATGAGGCCCGGGGAAAACAACAAATGCACAGCAGAACGAAAATTTGTTAAAAAACAGAAATGAAATAGTTGGATGGTTCGTCGCCATTTACGACTCAGTCCCGTTAAGTTATTTTATCACCTTCGCGGCTGTAAACGTAAAGTGGAAAGGAAAGGCCGGACCCGATAGGACCGTCTAATAAAAAGGCGGCTTTCTTTCCTTCAAAGACAAAAAATAAAAGCGCTTTTCATTTCTAAGTGGTCGCCATGCAGGAAGCTGCCATGGGCAGCGACTTTTGATAACCATTTTTTTTTCATATCTCTTTCTTTCTTTCTCTCTCGGACGTTGTTATTTTTGGCCATACTTCTGTTGTTTTTTTGTTTTTGTTTTTTGTTTCTATTTTAGCGCAGTTTGTTTTTGCTGGCTTTTAACGGTGGCACCCAATCGTAAGTCCGAAGGCGGCATCGGTGCACAGTCGTCGTGGTGTCCATCGTTAGCCTGCGTTCGTATGCGTAGTAGTGCGAAATCCAAAGTTGCAGCATAATTCAAGATCTAGAGTCGCCACGTGCGCCCTCCGTGTGCGTTTTGGTAATTGGCTTTATTTCAAAGCGTCACTTGCGCCGATTTGTTTTTCGAATTTTTGCGAGTGTCACTTGCAGTCGTAAACAAGGATTACAACTTCGGCCGTTTTATTAACCTCCCTGCGCCGTACCCAGTTTTTCCTCTTTCATGAATGCATGTCCTTCGGATATAGTTTGGTCCCCGCGCTGCGTCTTTCGAATGCGTTTATGAACCCTCTATTCTGAACGATTACCTCTTTGACGTTTGCTCGTATGTAAGAGGTTATCCCTATATACGCTCTTTGGCTCTTTTACTTTTCTTGTCGCTTTGTGGTGAGCGTACGCTCTAACAAATCTCCAGCTCCTACTTTCCCTTAAAGCACTTGGAAAGGGTCATTCCATGCCAAAGGAGACGGCGATTTTCGTCATATTTTGGATATGCTTGAAAAAAATAATATGAATAGAGACACGTTTGAAAGTAAGGATGACTAAGTTTGAGGGCTGAATTACGTTTATTTTTGCTTACGTCATTCTCCAAAGTGCGGGGAATCGGAGAAAACCTTCTGTATTTCGAAAAATTGCTGAAAAAAAGCTATTCTTACCATATAATTTAAAGTTTGCATGCAATCGATCACTAATATATTCTATCTTACCTTGAAAGTAAAACACCTAACGCCGCCATTTTGGGTCCAGACAGGCACTCCAAACCTAAGCAAATTTTTAAGATTTCTTGATTTTTTTTAGTCAACTTGAAATTAAAATTTGACTAAGAAACTTTTTTTACTTATTTTTCTAAACCTTATGCTCGACTAGGTTGCATTACAATCATAAAAAATTATTCGGACAGTTTTTAATTAAATTGTGAATATGTCACTTTCTTCAAAAACGGCCATATAGAGGGTAAAAAAAAGCCGTGTGGGCAACGGTGCTCGCATTTTCTGAAATAGCCAAAAGGTTAACCGACCCCCTCTGTTCAACATATAAAAAAATTGGAAAAGTACTTTTTGTTATTTTGGAGAAATTATGTTTTAAATATGAGGCAGAACGGCATCACCTTTAGACGTCCACCTCATCGGTAACGCACGCCGTCGTCTGCTACGTTCGAGTGAAACACCGCACGGGGTACTTAATTTCGTTAATTATATTTGTATAGCTAACCCTAAGAATCTTGACATTATGACATGTCTATTTATAGTGACTAGAAAGTGCATAATTTGTTTTGCCCTAAACATCATGTCCGGGTGCGCTTGCAAGTTGAATAGCGACAACTCGAAATATTGTTTGGGATACTTTTTATCAAAGCCGAAACAAAGCACATTTGTAGCTCACCGACATTTCTTTTTCTTATGTACATAAATGTAATATATAGTCCAGAAATACTATATCACATTTAGAGCATCAGTGTTTCATTGGCTTTCAGTTCCTGTCATAGGCTAAAACACTGCGCACGTCTGGAACGTCACCGGTATGATCCGTCTGCTGCGATGTGTTTAAATTCGCATGCAAAACTCTTCCGGCACGATGGATGTGGGTGTTATTTTAGCTACCACGTAATAATATTCTTTTGGCACGCTAATTTGAAGGTTTTAATTTCACTTTACATGTGCTCAGGTGACGGGAGACAAAGCCGTCGTCTGCTAACCGAGTTTGTGATTGCAGACGGTTCGTCAGAATTGGTTAGCAGACGGCGCGTCTGCACTTCTTGGTCATACTGCGTTTGCTTTTAAAAAATGAAATAGTGGACGCGGGAGATCGTCAACGATGCCGAGCGATAACGGTGATTTGGCTTCCTCTTCAACGAAAAGGTATTGTGGTGCGAATACATAGTGACACTGAAAAACAGACAGTGAAACATTGGAAGAAGCAGAACATTGAAAGTGGATATTCAGGCCGACGGACATTCGAAGGTTATGACACAATAGAAAGATGTTGCGTGTTTACAGCTTGTAAAATATATGTCTACCCTATATAAAAAAAAGTTCCGTGTTGTGCTCCTATAAAAAAAAAAAAACTCCTAAATATGAGTATTCGCTTGCCCTTTCTGGTATATTGAGGTCTTATCTGAGTGACATCTCTACCCTATTTATGCCTCGGAACAGCACCGCTGTAAACATGTAGGATTAGAGTTGCCCAGAAACAATGTCATAACTGATAGTGGATGAGAAAGGAGGCTCATTTTAAAACAGTGGGTTTACATATGCCAACATTCTCTTTAATTGCAGTTCCGTTGATTCCGCAGCGGATTGTTCGTTTGGCCCAGGAAGTTGCCATCTCAAACACTACGTACGAACAACGTGGGTCAAGCTGTTTTCAGACTTGCCACAAGACCAACAGGATGTTATTTGTCGTCGTGGAAAAAGACTCAAGTCTACTGTCACGGACATATGTGCACACCATTTTTACATGTACTTTTCTAAGTACACGACCCACACCACTTCCAAGCTGTGCGTGGACCCCTTCGCGGAACACAGAAGATCATGCCGCGGAACTTCTGTTATTTCGAACACTTTGGCGCAAAGGCTGATATCCCTCGGCTTAGTTTCTGGTGACAGGTTATGTCCCAAATGTTATATGAAGTGTGCAAATCTGAAACAGGCATCTGAGCTTGACAGCGACAGAGCAGCTACAATGACATCCGGGGAGGATGTTGCGGATACACCTTACAGCCCCACAACAGAGGCCTCAGGAAGCAGAAAGCGTCCCGCAAAGGACCGCGAGAGCCCTAAGCCATCCAAGTGCAAAAATCCGGATTCAAATTTCCGCGTGGATGCCTGTGCCAGTGTCTATTCGAATATGTCACAAACTGAAATTCCTGGAGATGACAAATCATTGCTGCGCGATTATAAGTCTTTCGTGGGTAGCCTTCGTAAAAAATTTCAAAGCTCGAAGTCCAGACAAGAGAAGCTGTTAATTCTTGCACTATGCCCGCCATCTTGGACAATATCCGAAACTAGTGGATATTTTGGTTGCGGCAAGAAGATAGTTCGATCTGCCAGACGACTCCGAGACACGAGGGGAATTCTCGAAAAACCCGATCCACAAAAAAATCGCCCACTGTCCTCCGAAGTGAAAACCTCAATTGAGGCCTTTTACCAAGATGACAGGATATCGTACTGTCTTCCTGGGATGAAAGACGTCCTGAAAGGAAATCAAAAGCGGCTTCTTTTGTTGAATATAAAAGAAGCTTTCATTCAATGGAAAGAGGAAAATCCAGACCTGCCAGCCTCTTTCTCAACCTTCGCATCCCTGCGTCCCCCCTGGTGTGTGTTAGCAGGCTCAGCTGGCACACACTCTGTTTGTGTGTGCGAGTACCATCAAAACGTCAAGCTTATGCTCCATGCACTGGGAATAAAAGAAACCTGTGGCGAGCTCATGGCTTTAACCGTTTGTTCACTCGAAGACGAGAGCTGCATGATGAACACCTGCTCGAGATGCCCAGGACCAGAACCGCTAAAAACTTTTCTCCAAGGCAAGACTCCCGAAGACGACGAAATAAAGTACAAGCGGTGGGTTCACTCGGAGAAGTGCCTGCTCATGACAGTTGTATCGAGTGCCACAGAAGTAGTGGAAGAACTCCTCGAAAAGCTGGAGAACTTGAAACGTCATCACTATGTAAGCAAAGTTCAGTCAAATTATCTTAGGTTTCTGAAATCGACACTTCCACCAACCGAGGCAATTATCATCATGGACTTTGCAGAGAACTACAATTTCATCGTTCAGGACGCTGCGCAGTCCTTCCATTGGAACACCACGCAAGCGACACTTCATCCTGTTGTTGCCTACACTCGAAGCATGAAGGAAGGTACTGACTCGTACATTACTCATTCCTTCGTGGTTGTGTCCGACTCCCTCCAACATGACAACGCGGCAGTGCATGCATTTCAACACCACTTTCTGCATGAACTAAGAAAACAAAAACCAGACCTTGCAAAAGTTCATTATTTTACGGATGGCGCTGCTTCTCAGTATAAGAACAGGAAAAACTTCATTAACCTCTGCTTTCACAAGGAAGATTTCGACTTGGAAGCGACGTGGAACTTTTTCGCCACATCTCATGGAAAAAGCCCTTGTGATGGCTTAGGCGGCACTATAAAAAGGCTGGCTAGCAAAGCTAGCATTCAAAGGCCATTTGACAGTCAGATCATCACAGCACAAGATCTTTATGAATGGGCGAAGACTTCAATGAAAACTGTGAACGTCATATGGGTTCCAGATAGCGTCGTCACAGCTGAGAGAGAAAGACTCAGCAACCGCTATGAGCAAGCAAAAGCCATACCAAACACACGTCAATACCATTATGTGGCACCTATAGGACACGGGCATGTGGTTGCTAAAATAACGTCCACATCAAACGTGCAGGAAGAGTTCTCCGTGCGACGCTAAAGACATTGCAGCAGAAGAACTATACCGGTGATGTTCCAGACGTGTGCAGTGTTCTAGACTATATATATGAGGTGAACTGAAAGCCAATGAAACACTGATATTCTAAATGTGATATAGTATATTTGAACTGTATATTACATTTATGTACATAAGAAAAAGAAATGTCGGTGAGCTACAATGGACCTTTTCCGAGAAGCGTTCTGCGCACGCGCGAGCGCCCGATGCCAAGCGGCGGAAGTTGGCACCAAATATCGAGGAAATTCGGAAGGAGGCTGTAGATCAGCGAGTAGAAAACGTAATTGCAGCATACATATAATTGTGTTACGCAAAAAAAGAAAGCGGACGGAAAGAATAACACGACGTTTAACTGGACGCCACGGAGGCCCCACTTGGACGGCGCGTTGGGCACGCCCCGCTGCTCAGAGAACGAAGAAACTGGTAGCGTAGCTCCCATTATCGATTGGTAGCGCAGGTAGGTCCCTTCCTCGATTTTTAGTTCGGGGCAGCCACCGCCTGGTGCCGTCGGTATGTAAAAAAGGTCCATTGTGCTTTGTTTCCCGGCTTTGATAAAAAGTATCCCAAACAATATTTCGAGTTGTCGCTATTCAACTTGCAAGCGCACCCGGACATGATGTTTAGGGCAAAACAAATTATGCACTTTCTAGATCGCTATAAATAGACATGTCATAATGTCAAGATTCTT
>JAZHYW010038606.1:0-46843 GCA_037355805.1 Ixodes ricinus | reverse complement strand
CTTTTGCAGTCACTAATTTGTGAATAGAGAGAAGTCTTCTACAGATGCTAGGGGTCTATGGACAAAGGATCTTGAGGTCCTATAGCCCTCTATAGACAGTAGTCCATAGGATCTCAGAAATGTACTCCTCTACGCCACAATTCCTGCAGGTTAATGATTTGGGTAGAAACATTGATCTTTCAAGGAAACAAGTGTATTCAGGAGTAAGTGGGTTCAGCGCTGCACTCAGTTCAAAAACACCATTTTTCAAACGTTGTTAAAAAAAAAAAAAACATTTGCCAGTGCCCTGTTTTTTTCTAGATTAGCATTTACAGAAACCAAACTCAGCCTAATGTTTAGTCTAACGTGCTTTGGTGCGTTGACGTTGAGCCAGGCATTGTTCTATGTGGACAGTTCTTGTGGGAACTAGTCTTCCACAAGTATTGATTGAAAATAGTGAACTATACCTGTATTCTTTTACAGTTTCCTCACGTTGCTCGCTGATTTTAACCACGTATATATACTCAGTTTCACCTTACGTCAGGCCGCAGCAGATGCTATGAGCCATCGGATCCAATCCAAGGCCGTGCGAGTTCCCCGTGACCTTCGAAAGGAAGCGCCAGGGGTTTCCCCAGGAAGTGAAATTAGGGGGGGTCTAAATTTTTAGGGGGGGGGGGGGCACTAAGAATAGAGGAGTCGTTGCTAATTAAGCGGGTGCCTTCAGAAAAACAAGAAAGGGGGCGGGGGTGTAGGCAAATCACTGGAAGCGCCATGACGCGCAGAAATCGTAGTCACGTGTTACTTTTACGGGGCTCGATTGGCTGGGATGACTCGTGGCGTTTACTGCGGCCGGAGGTAAGTGAAACGGAGCATAGTTACGCAAAATCCCGAATGAACGGCCGCCCCAAAAATATCGTCCATCCCGTTTTTATTTTTTTTATTAATACTATTGGTTTCCATCGAACTTACGCGATGTCCGCCGAATAAAATCTGCGGGGTCCCACACTGGAAAAATTGTAGATAAATTCTGGTCGTGTATCAAACGGGATTAATCCCGCTTTGTTTTGCCGCGACACAAAGTAGCGGAAGACACGGTAAACGTACGCGTAACAAAGAACTGCAACAAGCGAGTTCACAAGACGTCATATTCATTGGCTCTACATCTTGTCATGCTTGTGTGCTCGTTGACAAACCACTTCTTCTCCCCCGCCGCTCTCAGCGACACTTGCAAACAATCGCCGTTAATGAAAAAAAAATATATACATATATTGGCACTAAAACTCCGTACAACACATGCACACGAACAAAAATATATTGGGTGGTAGCTTGCGTCACCCTAGCTTAAAGCGGCAGAGGCCCGCGGCCCGCATTTCTCACCGCCGCCGTTATTGTCGGCCAGGTGGCGCAAGCTGCCTCCCAAGGGCGTGCTCGTTTGCGTGGCAGGCATACAAACTGCGGATTCATGTATTATACACCCAACTGATCACTGGAAAGGGGGGGGGGGTGGTGGATCAGTGGGCTAAAGCAGGGGACACATGAGCGATGAAAACGGTCGCCGCGCGGCAGTATGATAGCAACTGGTGCTGGCGTCCCTACGTCAGTTCGGCGCGGCGTGGCGTTTCTGGCGTCGCTCGGATCTGATCGATACAGATAAAGATGCCAGCATGTTTTTATCGCTCCTGTAACGTCTCTTATGTTTCGGCAGGACGCTGCCGATGCCACGCAAGAGCACGTGTTCGGCATCCATGTACATGGCCTGGCTGGAGACACTTACAAGGGACATGCCGCCATTCCTTCTCGTCCGAGGGAACCAGACCAGCGTGCTCACCTTCTACTCTTAGAGCATATAGTTATGGTCTATACTGTCTATAACCGCGCTTGACCATCCGTCGTTTTGCCTGCAACCACTGTGACCACCTGTTATTGCCCCTTTGGTCATCCAGAACTGTTCTGGCACCTGGTTCTTATACGAGCTTGGCTCATCTTCGTGTTAACAGTCTCCAGCAAATGACCTTTCGTGTTCGAGCTCAGCGATGACGCACCAAAAATGGGGTGTGGATATAGTTATGTATCGAGTGGGCAGGGATCATTTTTCCGCCTGCCGGGGTGAATATGACAAGTGCGGTGCACTACAAAATGTCATAAAAAAATTCATATTTTTTTTGTGTTAGAATCCGGTGCTTTTGAAGGATATCAGGACATCGACCGGGTGTCATTATTTAACAGCTATTCTTCCGAAGAGAAAGCAATTTTATACACACATATTGTTCCGTAAAAAAAAATGGTAGCCATAATTTTTGAAGACATTCCGTTGTATTCCGTTGTATCCCTGCATTGGACTTTTGCAGTGTGATGGACAGATATGGACGAAAGGGACCAAATGACGTTATTTTTTCTTTTTGTATTTCGCCATTGTTAACAATGGGGTTGTAAGCATCACTTACTTCCTTGTAGCAGAAGTTACTGGTGACTTGTTTGTGCTTAGTTTAAGGTAAGGCTGAGCAATGACAAGGTTCATTGAACGATTCATTTCCTTGAGTACTTATAACGTTGATTGCAAGGGAAGGTCGTTTGTAAAGGTTACCAATGGTTATAAGTTGCATTCATTATAAAGGGGCTACCGCAAGCAAGAACAACCCGTGCAAAGTGTACCACATCAAAGTTGGACCTGTTGTGCTACTACTATCTCGGTGTGTCCGTGGACCTAGTTCACTTAATTAATTGTCTCCCATGTGTATGTTGTGGAGTTCAGGACATTGTCACTGCTTCTTCGTTTAGACGGCATTTATCCGGTTTTTGTTTCTTCTAAACTGCTGTTTTAACAGATATCTATTTTTGTAGAGAAAGGTGTACATAGGAGCATTTGTGTGCGATTCTTGGATCGCCTAGTGTACATAGTTTTTCACACTCGTGACCTCATTCGATGCAATTAATGTGTGCTTCCATGTTAAACATCGGTAGGAAGTTTCTTCTTCTTTGTTGTTGTTGAACCAAGTGCCTTTAGAAACGACAGTGTCACACGTGACTTCATTAGACATTCTGGGAGAGCACTAAAGTGCCTCTCTCACGTGTAGCATATGATTCTTAAAGAAAGAAAAAAAAGCAAACATCTAATAAATCGATTTATTAGATATAATCGTTACGATGTGTCCCATTTATTAATTACAACATATCTTACACGGGTAAGTACACATCATAATCATTACTTATTGTATTCCTAAATGCACGGAGTGAATTTACGCCAGTATATTAGCACTGAAAGGACTCTAAAGATGCAGTATGACAGAAAGCTCGTTCTCGAGGCGAGACATTTGCTGGCTGGTTAATTGGTCACCGATTAGAGTACTATATTTTATTCGTGTAAGTAATAAAGGTGTTGATATATTAGCGTTAGCTACTCCTCGACCTTGATAGAAAAACAAAAAAATGATGTAAAACAAACAATTTAATGTTTCGGTTTCTTTTCTTTTTTCTAAATGTAATACCTTATTATTTTTATTTTTCTAAAATAAACGATGAGAAGACAATTGGCTGCAAATCACGCACACGAACACACACACACGTCACACACGCGCACGCACGCACGCACGCACGCACACACACACACACACACACACACGCACACACGCACACGCACACACACACACAAAACAAAAACGAAAGAAATGCAGTTTGTATGTGCTCGAACGCCGTTGCGTCGTCTGCTACGCGAAGCAGCAGTAGCGTGATCAGCGGGGAATAGAGAGCCTCCAGTAAGAGTGTGTTCAACTGCTCGCCCGGCGTACGTGTTTTTGGGCGCCATTAAATTGCAAAATTTTTGCTGCGGGTCCGTGGGGCTATGCAGGTGAGTTTTTCAACGTAACTCCGGCTATAAGCAGCCCTGGTGACGCTGTAACATTTTACGCGAAGAGTAAAAGAACACTTTTCTTTAGACACCATTTTCGTTCCGATAGGATAAGTATATCTTAAACGCGAAGAAGTGTGCAATCTGCCGTCTCAAACGCCGCCATTAAAGTGCCAACGCTCTCCATGATATGAGTTGAACACACACTTACTTTTGGGGCTCTCTAGCGGGGAAGTAGTATGTGGTGCCATCTAGCGACGAGCGGGAGAAACAGCCACAGCACACGCGCGCTCGCTATCGCCACCCAGATCGTCACCCTAAGCAGCCTCTTGGCGGCGGCGTGTGCTTTTCGTGCTCTCTACCGAACCGCGCGCGCATTCGCGTATGACAACCCTCCCCATCGCCTGCATATAAAAACCGCCGTCGGCTTGGCGGAGTCACAAACCCGGATGGCACCGTAGTTCGCTCGCCCACCCCTCAAATACTGTGTACCATCGCCGAAAAAAAAAAAAGTATCATACAAAAAGTATTTTAATTTAAAGATGACTGAGAAGTCGAGATTCCAAGTGGCGAAGGTGGACTACGTCAACGAAGCCTTAGCAGCCGACGAAGATGTGGGACCGCACTGTTTGGTGACCAGCGCTTCGACGTCCCCGACCACCGAACTTTCGAACTATGGCACCGTGTACGACACGGTCAACGTCAAGAGCCTGCTACATTACACGCACGAAGCGTTGCCCCGCGTTGACCACTACCGAAATGTCATGTCCGTGCACGGACACATCAGCCGGCCGACACTGGACGAACTTCACTACAGCGGACGCAATTCTACCGCTGGACTTACGCAGGTAAGACGTTTTCTTCTTCTTTCTCTCTCTAGCGTCTCGGGTTCGCTAATGCGAAGCGAGAAACTTGACTACTTTCGGGGTCTCGGTGGTTGTTTATTGGGTTTCCATTTATTTCCATCGTTCACATTCCAGCCGCTATTGTGTGTGTGTGCGTGCGTTTTCTTTATTTCGTACAACGCAGACGGGCGAAGCGTCTTTGGATGCAATATCGTCTGCGAAATTCCCGCGAAGCGTTCGGTTTGCAGACGATGCAGACAACGACCGCTTTGAGGTTTCATTTTCGTTTTCGTGCCGCGTGAGTCTTTTCGCGTTCGTGCTCTTTTCGAATAAAATTTACTCGTTTTCTTTTGTTTTTATCGAGTAGCTGCTCGAGATATTTTTTTTCGATGGTGGCAGTGCCACGTTTCTTAATACTTTTGGGCGTGTTACGGCGAATTGAAACCGTCGACGACGAGCTTCCGTCGATTGTCAAGTCACGGTGGAATTTTTGTTGTGTTTCTTTGTTTCGGCACCGCGGAGAGTTTGGGCTGCGACGCACCTAAAAATCGAGTAACTTTTTTTTTTTATCTTCTTCGATTGTTCTTTCAACTTTCTAACGCGTTGCAAATTTTCATTTTTGTTTTATTTTGTTTTTGTCATTGTCTTCTGTTTCTAAACGCGGCATGTGTAACATTTCGTATTTCGCGCGGTTGCGTTCGACAGCGGTTGCAATTCTTCCCGTCGGGAGATTGAAGACGCGTAATGCGCCGTTTTTATAGGCCAAAAATTTCAACCTGGCTTCTTTCAGTGGACGTTCTCAGTTTGCCCGTTATCACATGTCGAGTCAAACGTACCGATAACGCTAAGTTTCCTGACAATAATAATAATAATAATAATAATAAAAAGATGTGAAGATATTAGGGGTTTGCGTTTCTCAGCGCTGCGTGAGCCTTCACTGCGGGAATAGAGCACTGGCTCTATTTGGCAAATAGATCACTGGCTCTATTTGCAATGTTGAAGTTAAGGATGACACGGTACTATTCTCTGGCCAATTCGTGTATCCTAATGCCAGAGTCCCACTAGAGCGACAAACAAACGACAGCGACAAGCCTCAAGCCAGAGTCTTTTCCGATCTCGTAAAATAAAGGAGGCTATGCTCGAACACGAGCATCATGCATACGAGGCTATCTCTGGAAGGCTTGCAATCGCTCGTGCTTACTTCACGAGCACCGAACGACTAAACGCCTGCCAAAGGTACCATCGTGAGCATGCTGCGTGGGCTGGAGGCTTGTCGCTGTCGTTTGTTTCTGTCTGTCGCTGCAGTGGGAATCGGGCATAACGGCGCTTGTCATCTTTGTACATTTCTACCAGCGGCTAAACCAATCGCGTACAGTACATAGGCCGTCATCCTGCGTTTTTTTTGTACATAGTATACTTTTTTTACAAAGTCACGTGCCGATTATTAGACGGTCGAAACCACCGCACAATGGCGGAACTGCATCGAGGAACGTACAAGTCATTCCATAAGATAGCGATCGTCGGAGCGCGGCCAACGCTAGGAACCGCCGAGCCAATCAAACTGCGTCGAAATTGCAACGTCACTGCGCTCATCACCTCTTCCTGTGGGTGTGTTTCTTCCAGTGTGTCGTGACGTTGAGGTTTTAGTCCGCCATTTTGCAGGGATTCCACAGCTGCAAACAAAGGGGGCTGTATTTCGAAAGGGTGTATTGGTTTAACCTTTTAGCCAGCGATATTGGAGGCATGAAAACGAGCGCCGCTCGTGACAACGCACTTTTTTGCGCTGTTTTGATTGACTCCATTGTATCAGAGCGTCGGCTGCGCTCGGATGGTGTAAATGGAGTATGGCAGACATAATTGATCGCGGCCAATTAAATTTTTGAACATTTGCCTCCTGGATTGGAGAGAGAAATCGTAACTGTGAATGGTCATTCTCGCATTCGTGCGTGGTTCCTTCGCGAGTTTCTTCTTGCGTATATTTCGCTTCCTTTCTGCGCAGCTTTTTACCGGTTGTGCGCAGTCCACGCTACGATCCGACCAAGCCAACCAAACAGCGTCAAGAGTGCACAGTCATGGCGCTCCGTCTTCCTTCCCAGTTTCCAGCGGTGCAAAGCACCTTCGTACTACCATAACCTCCTCTATACCGACAAAGCCTGGCTGATCGCCATCGAGAGCAGGCCACCGCAATGGGAAAGCTGGAGCGGCGGACACTCAGATGAGGGATGGATGGATGGATGGATGAATACGGCTGAGCCCTTTGGATCGGGCGGTAGCTTACGCCACCTAGCCAATTTGTCTTACCATTTAAGCTTAGAATATTTAAATGTGAAAACTATATACACTCCACACTGAACAGAAAGTGAGGCTATAAAACTCCCTTGTCATCAGTTAATAAGAAAATATCTAGTTTTCTCGTGCTTTCTGCCACCATTCACTTAATCTTTGCTTGGTAATCTCTACTGTCTTGTAATCCACTTTTCCTTCGCTGTCTCTAAAACCCAATGACTTTATTAAATCTATGTTGTCTTCGGTAGGCATAGGGTGAAGCCCTTTACAGTAGAGTATCAAGTGCTCAGCCGTCTCGTCCACCTCTCCACAAGCAGCGCACACTGTATCCATTTCCTGGTACTTCGCTCTGTATGTTCTGGTTCGCAAAACACCTGTCCTTGCCTCAAACAACAATGAGCTTCCCTAGAATTATCATAAATGCTTTCTTTGGCAATAACTGTTTTGTTTAATCTATAGCTTTCCAGAGCCCTCTTTGTCTGCATTCCCTCTAGCCACCGATCTCTTTCTGTGGCCTTAACTTTCTTCTTAACGGAGACCTGCTCTTCCGTAACCCCACTATAGCCTAAAACTTTCCTCTTAATTTCCTAGTGCGCTGTCTCCACTTTGTGTCTATACTCCTCATGTATAAAAGCTAAAAACCTTTCGTGCCCATTGCTCCCCATCCATTTGCCTCAACCGATCCTCAAATTCTATCTTGCTCGCAGCTTCCCTGCCCTCAAATGACGCCCATCCCATGTCTCCTTGCACTCCCTGGTTTGGCGTTTTGCAATGTGCCCCAAAGCCAGCCTACCTACTCCGCGCTGTTTTATTTCTAGTCTTGCATGCACTTCGGATTTCATGCATAGCACTGCGTTTCCAAAAGTTAAACCAGGCACCATGACCCCTTTCCAAATCTCTCTCACCACCTCATACCTGTTGTAATTCCAAAGTGCTCTATTTTTCATTACAGCTGCATTTCTGTTGCCCTTACCTATTATATACTTTTCATGCTCACTGAGATATGCTGCACCATCACATATCCATACTCCTAGATACTTGTATTTACTAGCTCTCTCCACTGTAATATTCTGTATCTTCAGCCTCTCAACTTCATCATCGTTAAAAATCATGACTGCTGATTTTTCACTACTGAATTCTAAACCTAATTCCTCCCCTTCCCTACCACAGATGCTCATTAATTCCTGTAAATCTATCCTGTTGTTAGCCATTAGTACGATATCATCTGCATACATCAATCCCGGTAAGGATTGCTGAATTTTTAGCCTAGCTTACTGTACGAAAGGTCGAATCCAAGCCACTCTTCTCTAGTCTATCCTCCAATCCTCTCAGATACAACTATAAACCATAAAGGCGATAACAGGCACCCCTGCCTAAGGCCTCGTCTATCTCTATTTCCCCGTTGCCTTTCCTTCCCATGTTATAATCACCTTATTATCTTTGTAAATGTTCCTCAATATTGCTGTTGTGCCTTCATCTAGGTTTAAGCTCTCCACTATATCCCCAGATTCACTTTAGTTCACATTGTCATAGGCACCTTTGATATCCAGAAACGCCAGCCAGAGCTGTCTGTTTTCTTTTTGCGCTATTTCTATACACTGTGTTAGAAAAATATATTGTCCTCAACCTTCTTTGTTTCCGAAACCCATTCTGCAACTCGCCCAGTGTGCCCTCGCAATCTACCCATTCCTCCAGTCTGTTCTTTATAATCTGCATTACCAACCTGTAAATAACTGGTGTCACGGTTATGGACGATAATTCCTAATATCAGACTTATCTCCCTTTCCTTTATATATCATACTCATCCTACTAAGCCCTCCATATCATCTGGAATATTTCCTTTTTGTTATCATATTGCTCCTACCTCCTTTAGTTTTGCCTTAGATTTGGGACCTAACTTCTTCACCAGCTTCACCAGTCAGGAGAGCCACGTAACGGCGCCCTGCAGTGGCGAGACGCCGAGACTATCACTTCTCCCGAGCGAACAAATGTCGTGTTTCGGGTCCTCGGCGCTTTCTGCAAAAGCCAGTACGCTGACGTCCAGGTTCCCGAGAAATGGCTCTTTGATGCTCTGTGCTACCAGGTTCACGCGCTCCAAATCTGCGACCGGGCACTCTATGGTTCCGTCGTCCGAACTGCCAAGCTTTGTTAGTATAGAGGAGGCTATGCTAGTACATTTACATCATCCCTGCAGACTCGTTCTCTTATGGCCGAGTCCCACCAAGCGACTAAACGCCTGCCAGCGGTACCATCGCGAGCATGCCGCAGGCGTTGGAGGCTTGTCGCTGTCGTTTCTTTGTTTGTCGCTCTAGTGGAGTCTGGTTGGGGACTACTCTCTTTCGCTTCATGTTTGCTTTCGCCAAACCGTGCGGTCACTCCTAGCTCCGCTAGGGGAAGTCATATCAGGAAGGGGGTTCTGCTAACGCTGGCTTCGCGGTGTCCCTCCAGCGGTGTGAAGAACGTTTGGCCGAACTGGCCGAACAGCTGGGCGTCTATCATCGTATGGACGCGCGCACAGTGGCGCTAGTCGCGTTCCGACCGTTCTTCTCTTTCGCGCGCGAGCATCGGATTCCCCGGATTCGCAGTTCGCAGGCCGCACGCTGCGCCGCTTCCTTGCCTCCGCCGACACGCTCCAGCACGAGCTTTTTTTACCGGAGCGGATGCTCTGCAGCTTCCTGACAGCTCTTTTTTCCGAATTTTCCAGTCGGCCAGGAAGAGACGCGTTTCGAGCATTGCACTCTGTCCGTGCCTCACTCGCTCTCTTCGAGAACTAAAGTGTAACTTTTTTTTCTTTTTTGACGGCGTGTCGTGACGTTTGACGAAGCAGGATGCGGCAGGTTCGGCGGGACTGTTGCATTACGCCTGAGGATGGCCGCTCGCCGAATACCACGAGTCCTCATGTCATGGTGAGTGTTGTATACAGAGAACGGCCGTGTAGGGAGAACATATTTCTCGCACGCCTAGCGGAGTTCGATTTGTTTATTTACTCAAGTTTATTTGCTCTCAAGGCAAGTTGGTTTACAAGAGTATTTGAAACATTTTTAACAGACCTCTCACTCCTTCGTTCTTTTGGCGTTCACCTGGATAACTGATGTAAACGTTTCATCCACATTTGAAGCAGCAGTGTTAAGGTGGCCCCGTTAATTTTTTTTATAAACCGGACGTCTGAAGCGACCGCCTGGTGGCGTTCGCCTCTAAAAAAGTCTATAGATATGAAGTTGTCAGGAGCAATATGGAAAGGATTCATGAAGCCGGGGTTGTCTTTTTTGGCAATGCAGTACTATGCATGAAATCTGAGGTCCAGTCGAGTTTAGAGACCTGTCAGAGCAGCGTGGGCAGACTGTCACTAGGGCGCATGGAAGAGAGGGGACATGGGCTGGGCATCTTTCGAGGTTAGAGAGGCGATCAGTATGTGCAAATTCGAACGAAGGGCTATACACAATGTGGGATACACGATGGGCGTGAAAGTTATATAAGCATCTATATATGAAAAGTCTGAACATTAAATGGACAACCCGAAAACTGAAATTCAAATACCAACAGTCAAGTGTTGAGGCAGACGCAGACAAAAAGCAAGTGAAATAAAGCCGAGAGAAAGATGTGGGAGAACAGAATACAGAGAAAATCAGCTTTAACTATGTGCTAGGGGACGAAAACGGGAAATAAGGAACATTGGTATGATAATTCAAGGGGAAGTTCGTTGCTATTTGAGGCTAGAACAGGGGTATTGAGGACTATGACGTTGAACAAAGTATGAGGAAATTGATACGCGCTGTGCCGTATGCCAAGGGGAAGACGAAACAGCATAGAACGTATGGTGTTGAGATGCACAAAGCTTGCTCCCGCCCTCCCGGAGGATGCAACGGATTTAGCCGGCGCGCTGGGATTCGCAGATGAGAATGGGAGAATTGATGAGAAGTGCATTCTAATAGTAAATATGATATTGGAAGACCGGTGGAAATTGTCTAGGAAGAACTGGATGACGTACAGCTAACACAGCTGGGCACTGGCGGGACAGGGGAAAATTGGGACTTCCTCCCTCCGTGACTCCGTCCCAAAGTCTCAACCCTGTTTCTCAGTGGGCCCGGTGCTGGGGTAACGCCGACTAGGTTAAATTTACTAGGTTTGACCAGTGGGAAAATTAGTGACTCCCTCGCCGGGGGGGAAGGGGAACGGAGGGAATGGATGTTTTTAGTTTTTTTGCTCTATCCCACAAAGGTCATCCTGGTAATATCCCAAACCGCCTGGTGGTAGTAACGAAATGGCAGAAGGGAAGCAAATTGGCTTACAAGGGCGAAAGGAGGAATGATACTTTTAGTTTTTAATTTTAGGCTATGTGGAGCAAGCTACTGCCCGGTATGAAGGGTACAGCCGTTAGCATTCATCAAGCATCCATCCATGATGAGGATGATGATGATTTGGCGATTGTTTTCCTTGAAACGGGCGGGCTCGACCTGGGCTCGTGCCCAAGCCTAGGACCTCACGAGTCTTAATGGCCCGTGTGGTGAATCTTCTTCCACCAGTCTTTCTAGTCGTCTTCTGGTGGCCTATACAGTAAGCCTGTGCAGGCCCCTGGAGGTCGCGTTGGACTTCGCAGCAGAGCTGTCTGCCTTTTTTCGTCGCCCCGTGTCATCGGGTTGCCTAGTACAATTAAGCTTAGCTCAGCCGGCGCCAAGGGATTTCGATGGTGTGGACCGTTGGCACTTGGTCGGGTAGGCTGGAGTCCTGCGCAGTCTAGGATGATGTGCGCCACCGTTTCATCATGGACCCTCACGCCCTAAAGAGAATTGTGGTCATATCATCGAACCGCAGTGTGTTTAAGTTGTTAATGCAGAGGTGCAGACGAGCTGGGCAGAAAAAAACGATAACAATCCTTGGAGAAGGGGAACAAGAGGGACAAAGGACAGACTCAAATCTCCAAACGCAGCTAGCTGACTGGTGCGCGCCCTAAATTCACTTTCCCCGCTTAATCTGGCTGGAAAACACATCACGACCTTGCTGCCGCTGTCTAAACGTGTACCGTCGTGTGGTCGTCGCGCAATTTTGGCCCGAACTTCTGCGACCGAGCACCGGGATCGCCACAATCGACAGCATAACACTCCGCCTTTTGTGACGTCATTTGTTACCACTTCGGTGCATGGGCAGAATAGGACGCTCACCAGTCGGAGAAGCGCTCCAGGTACTGTAAGTAGCAAAACTGGTCGTCTTCTGAGGATGTCTTCAGCAGGTTTAGGTCGGAACTCAATTGGTCCGCGCCGCCGGGTTGGACATACGGAAAAGTAACGACATCCCTTGAAGAATGCTGTTTGCTATCCTGGGACGATCATGATTGCGGGCGAGTGCGGGAGATAAAAAAATATACAAAATCCCCCCCTCCCCCTAGAGTTTTTTTTTTTTTTTCATAAGCTACGCGTTGCCGAACGCTATTTTTCTGCTTGCTGAAATTTAGCGCTAGCGGTTCGCACCCGGTGCCAAAGTTTCAGAACTAATCATTAAGTTATTCAAAAATTGAAAGTGATTTTTTGAAAATTTTAAGGGGAACTGGGTGGACAATGGAGTCGTCGAACAGATAAGGCGCCAGTTGCCGAGAACGAGCCCCATTTTCCCACTGAAATTTTCAAAAAAAAAAATCGCTTATAAATTTTGAATGAGATAAAGGTTAGTTCTGAAACTATGGCATCTGGTTCGAACCACTAGGGCTACATTTGGATAGATAATGAACGTTCAGTGACATGTCGTGTAATTTTGCGGTGAAAAAAAGAAAAAAAAGAGAAGAAATTTCTCTATTTCTTGGGTGATACGCTGTAGTTAGAAGAGTGTGCGAGCCAGTAGTGAAGAGAAATGTCGCTACTTTTATTATTATTTTTATTCAGGGGCCTATATAGTTAGAACACCTAGATACTGCGTCTGAATCTAATGACATATTTCTAGTGTAGTCTCGTTTTCTAGAAGGGGATTAGGGACAACAGTTCCCTTTCACATTTTACCTTGCTCATCTGAGGCCGATGGTGACTTCGGATTTGAGGTGCATGTTCTATATCGTTGATAAGATTGCGATATAACATGATGCATGACCGCATGATTAAATATAATCAGCAGCCCCTTATATAGTGCGAGAGCTTGATGCCATTTATGATCATTTTCGTTTTACTATTTTCTTGTTCCCATACTTCGTTAACTTTATACTGCTCTTTCGCAAAAATCCTTGCTACTCCTTTGGGGTTTCTGCGAACAATTTATATTCTCGCGTGTGCGAACTAATGGTGACGGCACTGCACTTGGAGAGGCTACGCTGCTATTGAAATGAAGAGAAGACTACCACTTTTCAGAATAAAGGCTCAAATTACTCTTTTCTAAGGGTGTCGATGTGGCGTTTACTCCCTCGGTAAGCAGTCCAAAGTGGCCATATACGCCTTGCCGATGTAAACGGAGTTACGGAGAGCACAATGTTCCCTCTGCATAATCCTGCACGCTTGTCCCCGTTTTAATTGGCGAACTCATTTGGGTTCTTTGGGTGGCATTGAATCCATGATCCAGGCTATCTGACGTGGAACTAGCTCCAGATAATGTGCGGCCGTTGATGATGCAGCAAGATTAAAAGTCACATTTCTTAATCGCATTTATAGGAGCACGTGTGCACTGCATGCATGAACTGAGTCGTCAGGCGTTGGGGTCAATAAACCTGCGAAGTGGTGTTGCATCTTTTTGAGGAAGTCAAAGCCGGGGCAGTAAGGGGCTATCTAGATTTATCTAGTACTTCAAACATCGCACCACCTAGCAGGTAGGGGCATAGATAAATGGACCCCCCCCCCCCCCCTCCATGGACCGCACACACACTCGACGCAAAATCTGTCATTTCCATCACAATCAGTTTTAAGGGGAGAACGCATGTGCGATAAACCATGCGGAAGTCGCGCGGAAATCGGGTCACGCGAGAATTGTTTCATGCTATGGTCGAGAAAAAAGTTATGTATTTACTGCATGAAAACTACGAAATAAGCTTTCGTTAAAATTGTATTTGAAGACTTTTGTGGATAGATACTTCAGCGCGTGGTTCGTCTTTCCGAGAACAGTGGGGAACTATTTTTCCGTCTTCCAAAATTCACGCGACTTCCGCAGTTTTTTTTTTTTTTTTTCGCGCTTGTGTTTCCGTCTTTTGTTTCGTCAATTTTTATTTGTTCATTTTTAAGACGTTTGTCACGTGCTTCGTTCCGATACTCTGATTGGCTAACGGGGGCCACAACCTTCGACCTGTCTCGCAGTTATCTTGAAACAGTATATGTCGTATACGCAGTGTATATAGGCTTTCATCTTTTTCGTTCGTTTTTTTACCTTATTGGCTCAGCGCCACGTGTGCACAAATTTTTGTTTATTATTACACGTGTGAGGAGCAAAGGAAGGCATTGTAGTATAACTTGATTTTCTCTCGAAACTGCTCTCTCAAAAATATTTATGCTTAAATTGCTTGCAAAAAAAGAAAAAAACACATTTAAGTGCAAAAGGTTGAGGAACTTGACGAGGCACTGGTTCCTTAAGTCGTAGTCCTACTCCTCATACATCACACAAAGACGCGGAGGTCGCTGCGGACATGATAGAATTGTCTAAGAACACTCCTCAAATATGTTCGAAGCACGTTATGTATGGCTTGAACATTCCTGCAGACAGTTATTGTCTGACCAGTGTGGTCAGACAATAACTGACAATGTAGGCACATTGTCAGTTATTGTCTGTTGGCAAATTGTTCCATTGGCAAATTGTTTTGTCAGTTATCTTTTTTCAGCACATTATCAATCCGCCCGAGTGGATCACGTTCATAAGGTTCGCGAGTACAGATGTAGGACTGCAGTTTTTAGCAGTGCTTTCTTCCCAAAACAATTTGCCAATGGAACCGGTTACCTTCTGCCGTAGTATCAATCTTGTCAAATGATGCCTTTTATTCTGCCCTGGAATCAGTCAAGTTGCTAAAATAGAAGTTATGCAACGTGTGTCGCGGGTTCGAGATCTGCTTTGATGTGCATAAATTATCCTGTCGTTATTTGTTGATATAGAGTGATGCTGTGTGTTGCGAAATTGTGATGTGCTTCCATGTATACAAGTACTCTTGCCGTCATTTAACCCAACTGTACTTCACAAGAAGCCTGCTTGTGTGTATTCAAGTAATGTTTGGCGTATGTAACTCCCCCCCCTGTAATGCCGAAAGGCGCTGCGGGATGGATAAATAAATAAATAAATAAATAAATAAATAAATAATTGGTCAGAAGCAGACACTGTCGGAAGCCTGCAGAACCGTCGTTCAAGGAACCAGCACGCTTCCGACAGTGTTTGCCGTCTGTCTTTTGCACGGTCTATTAGTTGCCCGCGGCTTTAGATATAAGCCTCTGTTTCTAGTAATGCCGACCCTGGTGTTTCTAAGCAACCTCTTTTTCAAGTTAAAAGATGACAACCCTTCCATACATCTCCGGTCTAGCCTTTAAAAAAGAAAAAAAGAAAAAGACGGCAGCTTGGGAAAGGCGCCAACCCGCCCAGTGTCGTTGACCTCTTCGGTAGCATTGAAGGTGTGCGTGCACCTTTATGCAAATCGACCGCGATTGTTTCCAGCATGCTGGAAACGCATGGCTGCGCGCGGTTGGATGCGAGAGGAAGCGAAATCAATTTAGCCCCGTTCGATGATCAGGAAGCAGGAATGAAGACCGCCAGCCAGCCCCTGGGTCAAAGATCGACAGTACGAGGGTGGCGAGGGTTATTCACACCCCACCTGTGTTCGCGGATCGATTTGCTCATGGGCGATAAGAAGAGTTGTTTATTTGCAAAGGCACCCTTGCGAGAGGGTGTACACTTGCGAGAGGGGGTACCTTGCAGCAGGGGCCCCTTGCGAGTGGGGTGTACCCCTTGCGAGGCAGAGTGTACCCTTGCGAGTGGGGGTGTACCCCTTTGGCAAGGAGGGGTGTACCCCTTGCAGTGGGAGTGTACCCTTGCGAGTGGGGGTGTACCCCTTGCAGGAGTGGGGGTACCCCTTGCGAGTGGGGGTACCGGAGAACTTTAGGCAGTGCATGCAGTACCACTGCTAGCCGTGGTTTTTTAGCGTGCACCATGACCGCACGCCCGTGCGAAGCTCATCGAGATCGAAAGGGTCAAAGGGGGGGGGGGGGGGACTGAGCCCAGCGTTTTTGGGAGTTAACACACACAGCCATTGGGTTTACGAAGGGGGTGTAAATAATAATCTACACCATAGTTACATATATAGATGCTCAAAAAGCGTGTAAAAATTATGAGGGAAATGTGAATTTAAAATTACACCCTTTGTTAACTATTACAGACGCTAACGTTCAGTGCGTACCGATTCCCAGTTGTCGAGCTCGCATCCCAGGAGAGGTCTCCTCCATTTGACTGGGGCTTATTGCGGAGAAGGCGTTGCTTAACCTAAAGTTAAGTTAAAGGAGATCTGGTCTAAATTAGTCTTCAACTGGCCCTTCGCTGGTAGGTTCCAGATTACCTCGGCTGGCCTGGCAGTTAAGCTCTACATTTTAATTTTACTTCAGTCAAAACGTCTATTGTTACCCTGTACTCCTGCTAGGCTAGATGCTCTTTATCTCATTCTAACGTCTGTTGACCTTATTGAGGGCATTGACCTTTAACACTAGGTGGAGACCTGAAAGGGGTTACAGTGGTGTTCAAGCACACTCCACTGTACCTTTGACTGCATAGCCACAGAAAGTTGTACCCGAGTCTAGATGCTCTTCGTTCTGTTCGAACGCCTTTTGACCCTTCTTGAGGTCATTGACCTCTAGCACTATAGGTGCAACACTCGGCTAAAACATCTGTCACCTTTTTCTCCTGCTAGACTAGATGCCCTTCATTCTGTTCGAGACGTCTCCTGGCCCTTCTCAGGGCATTGACCTTTCGCACTCAGTGAGACCCTTAGCTAGAGCATCCCTTGTCGCCTTGTGCTTCTTCTAGATGGATGAAAGTGGGGGGGTGGTCGGTGGCCGGGTGGGCATGGCGCACACCAGCTCGGAAGCACGTTGGGCGAAAGCTTGCGCTGCAGAACCCAGGGATCCTGGGTTATCCCCACCCCTGCCCGTTTCGATCTGGATGAGCATCGTACCGGCGTGCGGTCGTGTATCACTACTGCGTGGTGCACGTTAAAGACCCCAGGCTAGCGGTTTGTACTTCACTGGCTAAATTTCTCATCTACAGCTGGGAGACAAGTCGCCCGCTGAGGCAGATTAAGTTTTAGGCTGTATAAACATACACACACCCCAACTTTTTTAGACTGGGTGCTCTTCAATCTTTTCGAACAACTTCTGGCCTTTTTTGAGGCCATTAACCTTTTGCATACACTGCAACCTTTAGCTAGAACATCCTTTTGTCACCTTGTACTCCTACTAAACTAGATGATACTGATTTTATTTGAACGCTTCTGGCCTTTGTTGAGAGACCTTTCGCACTCAGTGCAGACCTTAGTTGGAACACCTCTCGTCACCTTGTACTCCTGCTGGGTTGGGTGTTAGCTCTTCATTCCATTAGTGTCTGCCAGCTCCTGGTAGGTTAGATGCTTGCTCTTCATTCTTGTTGTGTACCTGCGATAGGCTAGATGCTAGCTCTTAATTACATTCGTGTACTCCTGCTAGGCTAGATGCTATCTTTTCATTTCGTTCAAATGCCCCTGGTACTTGTTGAGGGCAGTGACCTTTCCCATTCCGCGCAATCCATAGCATTTTTTTAAAGATGCTCTTTTCTTGCACACCTGCTAGGACGGATGCTCTTCATTTTCTTTTCATGTCTTCTGGCCCTTTTCAGGGCATTGACCTTCTCCTCAGTGGTCGTCGCATGACTTAGGCGCCAGAAATCTGCCAGAAACAACAACACATGGTTCTGTAGAATTTTCGCGTCTGCTACCCTATGTGACACGTGCACCCCAAGACCTGCCCACTTGAGGGGCGCGCCACGGGTGCGCCGTCGTTGTCATGGCGTAGCGAGTGTGTCGTCACCGTTATCGCTGTAGTTTTCTTTTCGGCCCCGTTTCGCTCGCAGCAGCATCCATCAATCGCGCTTCTAAAGTGGCTCGCCTTTTGTTTCGCGTATCGGGCGGGGAGATAACCGACTCCTGCCTCCGCGTGAGCGCTAATCGACGGAGTCAGTCGGCGGTCATGTTTTTCCCCCAGATCTCGGCGTCACCGTTTGCTTTCTTGCGGGCCATTTCGCGTTCCTACCACAGTTATCGGAGGTGAAGTCGGTGTGATTGCGGTCAATCTCAACTGCGTCATATAGGCCTCAGCGGATTCCTAGGTAGGGAAAGGGGGAGGGGGGGGGGGGAAGGTTCAAATTGCAAGACATGCATCTTCTGACACTCTATACAGCTTTCCAGGTCTTATCAACCTGGCGCTAAAATGCTGAGCGTTGGACAGATGAGCAGAGTTTGATGGTTGGCAGAATATCAGACGCCGAACGTTATTAATCGAAGTTTAAGCGTATCCTCAGTCGAGACACCTTTACAAGACCGCCCACGGCTTTCGTGCGCAATAAGCGCGTTCTGAAGCTCCCAGTCCCGCTTCTCATACATCATACAAAACACGGTGTTCTCTGGTTAAATGATAAGGGGTATGTGACGCCTCAAGCTTCCAAACACGTTTCTGTATGACCAATCTGACGGAACCGTCATAGGAGTAAGAAACCCGCCTGTGTTTGTATGTTGTATACCTGCTCCTCCGATTTGAAATCAACACCCGAAGAACTCTGCGAAAAAAATTCTTGCGGAGCGAGCTCGTGACATTCCTGCAGCTCCTTGTTTGGCTTCTGCAGCGGAGACGAAATTTTTTCTGCCACGCCGTTCATCACGCTGTGTGTCGGGTGGTTGTGGGGAAATTGTTTTCGTCCTTCGGCCCGTTTTCTTGACCCCGGCAGAAGGCGTCATTCGTTAAAGAGCACGAGGCCTCGGATTTCGTCCCTCGCCCGCTGATGGACATCAAGGGGTCCGTCGTCAATCTGTCTGTCCGCAGTCGCCTTCTGTGCCGGCTGCCTGAGCGAGAGACGGTGTGCCCCGCGACACGCTATTCGCGCTTCAGTTTGACTTGCAAATGGCTGCCGTTTTAATGCGAGGAAAAGAGATTTCCCACCAACTTGTTTATTCGTGGGGTACGCGCAGTTCATCGCGTATGACTGCGTCAGCGTGTTGACGTCCGCGGGTAACACTAACGACTAGGGTGTTGTGCAGATTCGACGGCGCATATATATTAAGATATGAACTATTAGTGATTAGGTGTTTATTTTTCGTTAGTGGGGCCACTTTTATACGTCTTTTCGTCTGCGAATTAGGGCATTAGAATAGCAAACTGGCAGTCTTGTACACTTCTCTGAAAGAGGTTAACTGACCAGAGTTAGTTAATTTGAAGATCTATAATCGATTCACAGTATAGTTATTTTGTTTCGGAAAACTAATTGGAAGATGACCAGGAAGTAAACAATTACTTCTGGGGTTATTTTTTAAAGTTGTCAATTTTATATTATGACGACAGAATACTCGAAGTAGTATGGGGCATACTAGAGCCACAAATAAGCAACGCTTAGAGTATCTGCACTTTATTCGACGAGTTTATTGTGGGCCCCGCCATTTCGCTGCCCAGTGAAGAGCGGGCGGAATCGGCGATCGTGACGATTAGAAATCGGAAGCTACTTTCTGAGCTTTTGTTGTCGAGTCGGGAAGCTCGGGCGACGTCGTTTTTCTCTTTCGCGGACTGTTTGTAACCTTTCTGGAGGATGCAAAACAATTTCTGCGATTTCAGAAAAAAAACTTCGGATTAACCGGCAACAATGATGGTAAGCGTTAATGTGGCGCCATCATGGTGTTCGTCATGTTTCTGTACGGGCTCTATTATTGCCAAACCAATCATAGACGAAAGAGAAAAAAAAAACTAACTTGCGTTTTTGACGCGGCTTCATTGGTCCCTCAAGCTCGTAGATTCTGCTGCGTCTGGACTTAAGCTGATCCGAGTTTAGTGTTTTATTGTCTGTTTATTCGTGCAATCATTATTGAGCTCGGAAACGTGACCAAGTAATCTATCAAGGCGTTCATATAAATGCGCCATGAGCCAAAAATGGCGGCTCGTCGCCGATGAACAATAGATGCGCGATTGTCACGGCCAGCAGGGGAAATCCTTGAATAAGTATTTTTTGAAAGTAGTCAACTGTTTCTATACTCGTTGTCTGCGCAGGTGACTTTGGGGACCTTCAGGGATTAGTTTTTCTCAATTAACGCTATGCTGACTTTATTTGCTTTTCTATGTGGCGTCATGTCATGGGAACCTTCACCAACCAGTCGCCATTTTTGCTCTCATTTCCGACAGGATATGTTCAGTCAGGCTGTTGTGGACGTTGATAGATCTGAGGCTCCCTAGTTCGTATTGATCGCCTTCGCTGCCGCATTTTGAAATGCGGCACATCCAACGAGGAAGATGAGTTTTGATACATACAAATTAAGATGCGGAAAAAAACAACTTTGGCCTTATCAATCGTTTTGCTTTAGTCACGTGAAATTTCACAATGAGCTGCCAAGTTTAATAGACTATGGCCCTTTATTTATGTGTTTACCGACCTTCGAGTGCGCTCTCGTGAGGAGCACTTAGTTTCTCTGCCCCCCCCCCCCCTTCTTTTTCGCCCCTGACTCTTACCTCAATTAGTTATTTACATTTTATAGCCCGATAAAGTTTCCCGCCTGAGATAGATAGCCGAAAAAAACCTGTTTACGAGATTTGAGCGTAAATCTGCGCAATCGACAACCCAAGCGGTGCGTACGGATGGCCGGTTTGATGCGGTACGATCGCACGTGCAATATGGTCCTTACCACACACATGATGCGTGAGTGGAGAGCGATATGTGGAGGCATCACTTGTGTAACTCGACGCTTGCATGTAAATTAGCTTTTGTCACATATCTCGAGTAGCGTCGCAACTTGGACGCGTGGGACCTAGTTTACGTATTGACGAAAAAAGGGCACGTTGCACGCTTTCGGTTAGTGTGGCTTTTGGGGGTAACTGTTTGTGGAGCGTGTTTATGCATTATTTTCACGGACATCTCTAAGCTGCTGATAAGTTTTAAAACAAAATTTTAAAGAAATTGTAATCCGCTCGCGCACCTTGAGAGGCGGTCAAAGCTGTGCATGTGCTCAAAGACCGCTGGAAGTGCATCAAACCTGATACAAACAGCAGTCGCAAGCAAAGAAAAATGTGTGCAGTTCTTTGTTTATTTGGGAGTTCTTTTCGAAACAGTATACAAAGTTGTATGAAGGCCTACCATTGAACTATATATACCCATGTAGAAAGCTGGGGGTCACGTTCGTTGGAAAAAAGAAACGGCCGAACTACAGGTTCAAATCAAGAAAAAATGTATTTACAGAACAGAGGTCAGCGAAACGTTGAATGGCTCGGAGAGCGAGACGCTAGGATTAAGACGGTTAAGGAAATTAGTAAGAATATGACATTGTGACATTTTATGCCGCTGTTTCCTTGCGCAACGGGCGCGCTTTTACTAGCGCGTCTCTGTTGCATAAAGTACATTTCAAAGGTACTTAAAGTACAAAGTAAATTAGAGGTTATGTACTTGAATTAAAGTAGTAAGTATACCGGTTGCAATGTACTTGAACTACATAAATACAGTTCACTCTCAAAGTAAAGTACAAGCACTTGTTAACACAATCGTTTATGATGTCCTTTTATTTTCTTATATAGTATTTTATAACTAGTATGCATTGCTCCAGGGGTAATCGGGAGTGCATCAGTTCTGGATGAGCATCGTACGGGCGTGCGGTCGTGTATCACTACTGCGTGGTGCACGTTAAAGACCAGGCTAGCGGTTGTACTGCACTGGCTAAAACTCATCTACAGCGAGTGACTCGTCGCAACTGTGAAATGGCTGACCAACTGCACGGTGTATAAATATCCACACAACCCCCAATTATGCATCAGTTATGTTCGGAAGTGGCGGTAAATATTGGATAAAGTCAAGTCGCCAGAGTGTAGTTCACTCACGCTGACGAACTATTTAATACAAGCAACTTACAAGGTACTTAGTTGTATCGGTCTTACAGCCGCCATTACTTCACTCAGAGAAATGACCAGGTGACGTCTCAAAACAATTTTCAAATTTGGGGAATTTACTTTGAAGTCGGGAATCATACTTTCCCCAGAAAGTACAAAATAAAACACGTATATGCTAACAAAATGGTACTTCAAGTAAAGTACCAGTTTTCTATCGTTACTTAAAGCAGTTCCCAATGCTGCTGTCATGTATTGTTCACCTCTATAACACTCCCTTCGGTTTCGCTGTATGTGAGTCGGCTCACCCGGATCTGCCGCGTCACACGATTCCTATTGTACTAAGGGACACAATAAAATGTACATGCGCAGATCTACGGGCATCCTGTGCAACGCAATTCGCGCAAAATTTGGCACTCCACATTACTTCACGAAAGCCAAACTACGCTTCTAAGTTTAACCGAATGATTCTAGAGCTGATGAAACGCAATACAGGAGGAGACTGCGTGACCTGGGTCGCTAACCGTTTATTCTATCGTGTCCAATTTGTGTTTAGTTTACGTCTGATGCAGTCCCAATCTGCTTATCGCGAGACGGAACTTGGCACACACCTTGACCGCTTAACTGCTCCGTTGCTATAGTTTATTTTTATTTCGTTGTTGTAATACCTGTGACTGGAAGGCTTTGTTGTTGTTGTAATAACCTGTGACTGGAAGGCTAATGACGATTCACTCCGTTTCTCTTTTCATAGTCATAAGATATCACAAATTTGTTTTTAAATAAGGTGGTGGCATATAGAAATCAATTATTTTATATTGCCGCTATATAGTTCATACACTATTTTTCTTATCGCTAGCGCGGTTCCGGAAAAAAAAACGTGGTTACCAAACCAAGGAACAGATCGCATCAGGTGATTGTTTTTGCAATCTTGACAAGCGATGAAGCTCTTTTATCTTTTTTAAGAACAAGGAAAGGACAACGTCGACGTTTTGCGGATTCGTTTAATCTCGAGTTGACCTTCGGTCACCAACATTTTGGTTACTTGGAGATAATTTCTCTATAGATATCTGCAGCAATCGTGCGTTCTGCCTCCACATGTAGATGTGCAGAGAACACAAATGCTAGCGGAGCCTATTGTCTTCCTGCGTGGGTAAAACTACAAGAGATCTGGTTTCGATATGGACAGGCATTGTACCGGCGTGCTGCCACGCAATCGCTATAGTCACTGGTAGGATGAGAACTGCAGTGCGTCTTTTCCGAATGCCCTGGCCTCCAGCACGCACTTGCTGCCTTCCGTCGTGCTTATGTCTGTGCGTGCGCGCCCGAGGTTCACGACATGCTGAAGAGTTATCGAAGTTAGGACACTCGCGTCGCAGGCGAGACACCTGAAGCACCTCCCTGCCGTTCTAACCCTGTCGGCGGCGGACGTGTCTCGGCGCTCTGCTGAGCCTGGTGTCACCCTTTGCAGTACCCGATGCCGACAGCGTATTGCCTCGAGAAAAACACAAGTATTGTTGTGATCCAAAATGGCGGCGAAGCACCGGAAAAACTGGGACCTTAAGCCGGGGGATGTCCTTTTTCACGTGCCCCGGAGCGAAGAATGGAAAAAGCGGGGTGCCACAATAAAAAAGATTGTCTTCTATTTACAACTGTAAAATTTCCTGTACCACGTGGAGTGAGTACCGCAAAATCTTGCTGGCAGATCCAGAGTCACCAAATATGGCTCTAGTCAGATCGATTCCGGTTATGTACGGTCACATTTCGTCTTTTATTTTTAGGAGGAAAAACTATACATTTCTTCGTATTTTAAGATGCCTTCCGTTCCTCCACACTCGATATCACCACAGCTCGGAGCAGGTGAGGTTTGCGCTGTAGAACCCAGGCATCCTGGGTTCAATCCCCCACCCAACCTGTTTTATTCTGGATGGGCATCGGACCGGTGTGCGTGGTGTAGCATCACTACTGCGTGACGCGCGTTAAAGGTCCCAGGCTAGCCGTCGTACTACGCCGGCTACATTTCTCACCTACAGCGATGACACCAGACATCCATATAGGAGCTGGCCAACTTTCCCGCAGTCCAACCATACACACATCACGATGCCTCTTGCATTCAATGCTGCCATATTATGACGTGCCTAAGAACCTCGGAAGTTTTTTTCGATAATGCCAGCTACTGTTCGACAGATGTTGCCAACACGTCATATTTCCAAGTAACACCGAGCCACGTTACCACTATGGCCGCCTCAGATCGAAGCTGCTTGCGCCGTATGCTCGTCTCCGTTCACCGGTAAGGTGACAGTGCGGTGGAAGCTACACGCTTTGAGGCCAATCAACAGCCTCCGTTTCATCACGTGAGCTGCTCTGCGCGGGTGGGCATGGGCAGGAGGGTGATCACGTGGTGGAAAATAAGAGGCTTGACTAATCCAACGAGCACATAGCTTTCACCGCGCTGTCACCTTAGCAAGGAACGAAGTATATCGACATGAAAACGACGACGGAGGCTGCATGTGCTATTCCCTACGCAATTCTAATGTCGGAGCCAGCTGTCGCCGTTGACTGCTTCTTTTGCGGATTGTGTTCGTGGTACTGCGTGCTACCGATGGCCATGTGGGATTGTCTGTTTACTGAGGGCTCGTAGAAAAGAAACATGCTTACTGCTACTGTGAACGGCAAATACGTATTTTTTGTTTGTTGCAGTATAGGTCGCATGCCTGGGCGATACGAGTATTCCGTCGATTTTTTAAGGGCTCGATCGTGCACTTATTTTTGTATTTCTGGGCATCTCGGCTTCGAGGCACCACAAATAATCATCAAAACTTGCAAATGACTGCTTTTTTTAGGGGGATCGATGGTCGAATGTGTTGACGCACCTCAGGTCGTAGCACACGGAGAAAAAGCTCGAGCTCCAGGATCCTAGGTTCGAGCCTCACCCCTGCCAGTTTCGATCTGGATGAGCATCGTACGCGGCGTGCGGTCGTGTTATCACAACTGCGTGACGCAAGTTATAAATGCCCCAGGCTAGCAGTTGGACAATACGGGCGAAATTTCTTGTCAGCAGCTGATGGCACTCATTGGGACAGACTAATACCCCTGTCAGACGGGCACCTCGAATGACATTTACCCCAAATGACATTCAGCGTAAATGTCATTTAGGCAGTGTCACACGGCAACTCAAATGACATTTGACTTAAATGACATTCGAGCTCAACTGAGTTCTCCCAAACTCATTTACGGCTCGTAAATGTGTAGTCTCGTCAACAGCGGTCAGCACAAGTTCCGCGAATTGAAATAAAACATTGTAAAGAATGTAAATACAGTTGAAAACAACGCTTGTAGCTATTCTTTTTAGAAAAAATGCTTATAACGTGTATATCTCGCACACCTTTTGCGATATATTTGTTTAATATACTCGCGGTCTCAGTTGCGCGTCAGGAACGCGATCCGACGTTCCGGCAGTCCGTATCCATCGCACTACGATCATTGTCGTCAGCAGGCTCCATCGCTACAGGGTCACGGTCTTCGCTTGAATCAATCGCAGACGTAAACGTCAACGGGGTTTACGAACCCGGCGAAGAACGAAAGAAGCGCGAGGAACAACGGCGAGCAAGGTGCACGGATTTCCGAAAGCAGACGAGCCAAGCGGCGGAACGGCTACGGCTACGGATTACTTGGGATTGGTGACGTCGTGTCATAGTTGCCGCAAAACACCTTGTCTCCGTCAGAACGTGTCCTTAGTTTTTATCACCGTGTTTGAATTCTATGTTCTAAGAATTCATTACATTTTATTTACTTAGTAAACAATAAAATGAACACTAGTTTGCCGGGTTAACAACAGACCGCTATCGTGATAGACATCACCTAAATGATATTTGAGTTGTCCGTCTGACACGACACGACTTAAATGTCATTTGAAAATCCTAAAGGCCTTTAGCGTAAATGACATTCAAGGTGCCCGTCTGACAGGGGTATAAGTTCCCGCTGTGTAAGGATACACGGGGCGCAATTATTACGTTTTGCTCTGAGGGAGGAAGTGTCGTATCGGCCCGGTTGCGGTAGTTGCACGTTCGATGAATCTTGCCTTGAGTGATTAGATCTATCGTGCATTTTATTTCCGCGCAGACTTCTAGACATCGGAAGGGATTGTATAGCTTAAAAGGTTTTCTTTTATATTGTTTCAGCAACCATTATAGTTGTTAGCTATAAAGCGGTTTTTATCTTCTTTGGAATATTAGAGTTATTGGTATTATAAGAACCTCCCATCTTTAGCGCGACACCTCGGACGCCGTCTGGATCAAGTTTAGAAACCGCGGTTTTATGATTTATGTGATGGAGTGTTTTCAGGATGTCACTTAACTCAAACATTTTCTTTATGAATAGATTCTTTTTTCGTCCTTCGCTGTCGATTTTTCTTAAAATATGCCCATCTAAAACCAAAGTAGATAACCACTGAGATTTGTTTTACGAAAGCTGTCATTCTAATCTATCACAATTTGTCACCAATATTTTTGTGCGATTCTTTCATTTGAAAAGAAAACTGTTATAATGGCTAGTTTTGTTTTATTGGGCTGCAAAGACCACACTGCATATAGTCGAGAAAAACAAAAGGTTTAGATAACGGCAAATTGTTTCTGAAAAAAAAAAACTAATAAAGAAAACCTTTTCTCTAGAAGTGTAAGGAGAAACTTGTTGAAGTCCTATGCAAACCTGAACGACACTAATGACTTTGATTAGCCCCTGCTTCCATGATATGTATTTTTTACTTATTTAATGACTAAGCTAAATATAGAATTTGTTCAATATCCAACGTGTTTTCGGTAGATTAGGTGGATAGGGTTACACCACACATCAGCTAGCCGTCTGTTGAAGCGCTGGCTCGTCTTTGCGACATATCGAGTTTAACGTCATCTGTGTTTAATCCTGCAACGTGATTCATTTCATACTTTGTCGACATGTGCCGGGGTTTGTATGCTTTACTTCATAAAAAAGATCTGCTACAAATGGTGGAAAACGGTGGCGAAAAAGAAATGGCACAGCTATTGTTCATGGGTCATCAAACAACCAAGACGTGGTAAAATTCTGCACAAGCATTTTACTGGAAAAAAAATCAACCGAATATAAAAAACTATTGTGTCAAGGTATATTATTGTTTTATTTTTATTAGCTAACTGTATATAAAATAATGTTTCTCTGGGTCTTTATTTTTACGAGTATAAAATTGTCCAAATAAGAGTATATGCACGGGGAAAAACTCCACAATATCGCCGTGAACTGGTGTACACTAATTTTTGACGGATTCAGTGCTTGTTCTGGATAGGATTTCCCAGGATAGTCCGGATGCACAAAATAAAAACAGCCAGGGCTTCATGTTGCGAGAATGACCCTAAGAAAGAATTTGAGTGTGAATCCGCAGAGTGTCTATACATGCTGCGGTCAAAGCTTCAGGGTAAGGATGCACTCCAAAAGCATGCAAGGAAATTCAAGGAATGTATAAAAACAAGTTGTTTGAAAAAATAGATTCAGATTCGCACAAAAATTCTTTAAAAAAAAACTATATATTTGTTGAAGAAGGAAGATTAGCGAAGCTGAACGCTCGTCCCGTGTGTTTCTTCTTCGTCCTCGTCTGTTCTGCGCGCTGTTTCCTACGATGAATTCCCACCAACTCCCCAACTATCCATTCTTCTATGACAGCCGAAAAGGTTGCCGCCATCTATGAGCGACGGCGGCAACAAGACTGGTTGTCTGGTTGCCGCCGTTGCTTATAGATGGCGGTAGCTGTCCAGAGTTTTGTGTAGTTTTGTGTCGACATTTGTTTGGTACCGGACACGAAATTGGGAAAACTAGCCCTAACAACAGCTCCGCTGTAAAAAATTAATAAATAAAAAAGAGCTCGTCGAGCATACTGTGTGTGTATGGAGAAGTTCCTGTTTGGGCTCACGTAGAAGAATGTACAAAGGATAGTTTACAGACACCGTGAAACAAACGAAACCGAGCAGGAAGATTATTTACAGTGAAGGGGATTGTCTGCAAAATCTTCGCTTACTGAAGGAGCCGGGAAAGCTGAAGCGTTCTGCCAACTGCACAACGAGCGGCGCCAGTGTGACTGGCAGTGCCACGGTGTGCAAAGAAATATGAGGCAAAGCAGTGGCCCCCGTTCCGTGTCGATCCTATGCACTGCGTGCAAATAGTGGGCTCACGAAGAACCCCGGAGTGGACTTCAATTGTTCCGAATGCGAGAACTGAGCTCTCTTCATTCTTTGACAGAATGTCTCTATTTTGCACCCCTCCCCTCCTTAGCTGTCTCGTTTTGCCCCGTGTGACGGGGAAAAATGAGACATTTGGAACATTTTATTATTATTAAATATCTTATAGCTTTAACAACTTCAGTCTAGTCATTTTTACTGACCACAATAACAAGATGTCAAAGATTTTCGTACAATTTGATTTTATAAATTAACCCTAAAAATAAAAATCGATTTGCAAATTTTTGTTTAATTCGTCCCGTCTCATCCTATGCAATGCAAAAAAGAAAAGAAAAATTGAGTACAAACTGATGCGGTTTTGTTTCCGGTTTCCCTGGCTAAAACAGTTAATAACAACGAAAAAAAAAACAACGCTAAAACAAGCGCGATTTGGGAAAACTCCGACTCCGCGCGTAGAAACTGAAAGTCCGCAAAGTTCGCCGACATGAGATTCCGGCAGTTTTCGAGACGAAACCGAGGGCAAGGGCCCCGTGAACTCTAGGCATGCCAGTCGAAGACTGCGCGCCCTATAGCCATGATGCGACCGCTCACACCCGAGGGGCTTGAACCTGCGCCACGCGGAAGCCAGAGAGGACGTCAACACTACACGTGCTGCACAGTATACGTAACCACTCCACATGCTCTTGGTTCTGCAGCGAAACTCGATAGTTTCGCTAAATAAAAATACTAAATTAAAAAGGAAGCCATTTTTTTTTTTGAAAACCACATGACACTTGCTTTAGAACGACGAGAATCCCAAGTGGAATCCAGAAACTGCATTCTTCTCGTTCTCCAGCCGGTCTAAGGTGGTTTAAGAATACGGTAAATCTACACCAGCTCGCCTGCGCCATCGCTGTTTCAACAAAAAAGATACCTCCTTCAGCCTGCATTTCTAAATAGCGCGAAACAGGAGCCTGCAGGTTTGATTAGTGACAAACATGTACATGTTAATAATGAAAAAAAAAACGCTTGTTTTTATTTTAAGAGCCGGAGTAAAAAAAAGTCCGGCTCCTCGTGGAGCAATACTAATTAAACTTGCGGAAGAAAAACGAGAAGGGACGGACAAACACAACCCCTCTATGTGGAGAATAAAGATATATGCAGGTGAATTGTAGATTATGATTTGATGTGATCTTACCAAGACGTACACTTTTGAAACGCCAAAAGCGTCTCTTCTATCTCCGTCATCCGATTGTTGGAAGAACTATATACTTCGCGTGGTGCATAGAACATTGCTTAAAGCGTGATTTTTCTTAAGGTGACAAAGGGTATAAATACCGTTACTTCCGTCAAAAAGTAAGTACGTCACTATAGTTACTCAAACTCGTTACTCAAACTCGAAGGGGACGCGTTACTACAGCTCAAAAGTATCCGTTAGTGAATGTGGCGTCTCTCGGAAGCAGTAGCTGCGTTCCAATATTTTGTGTCCGTAATAATGGCCAGCTTTTTAACGGATTCCGGGAAATCTTCGATGTCTTGTCGGAGTTTTTTTTTTCTGTTTGAGTGACAGAAGCGAGGTTGGGTAAAAACCGAAATAGGCTCACTTTTATTATAACTAAATGTCGATACTCCATCGGAAAGAGACAGAAATACGTAACTCGCTCGTGCTCTCGAGAGGTAACCAAGTTGTTACATTATTACCGAAAGAAGTAACTAATTAGTAGTAACGCGTTACTTATAAGTGGGCTTCCATGTTTTCGGAGTTTACTTTTCGTCAAATTCGAAACATTTTTTTTTTCCTAGCCGGAAATTTGGGGTTTATCGGAGTTTATTTTTGTTTAATTCCCGATTTTCCAAAATCCAAAGTTTAAATCTGCAGTCCTTTCTATTTTCCAAAAATAGAGATAGAGATAAACCATATCCGGGTTTAAACACGTGCCTTATTCAAAAGAATGCGCTAGTGATAGATATTTCTTCGGCCGGATACCACGTTAGCGCCCTTGCCATTGGCAATACTAGCCCGTTCAGCAACAAAACTTGCAAGCAAATGTCGCTTCGATAAATGTTGATACCTTACTATCACTACACTCCTGGAGGTAGTCGCTGGGAAGCTCCTTTCTGATCCCATGCTATTCAGTCAGCAAATAAAAAAAAAACCAACAAACTTTAGTTTTTCTTTTTTTTCCCCTTCTATGAAATATCTATAGTTAGTAGCTTTCAGTGGGGGTTACAGAATCGCAACTCGTCCTTTATTTAAGAGACACAAATGGTATAGCTCAAATTAGAAACAGGGACAGTGGTTTTTCTTCTGACCGATCAGTTCAGTAATATGTTGTCCCGAATGAACCTTGACGAGATAAAGGGTAAGGCCCATTTTTGTCAACGTTTCGAGTTTTGAAACGAAACTGGAGTGGTATTTTCACAGGACTATAGACCTTGTGTGCTGACCAAACTTGCTTGTATAATACCACT
The DNA here is from genome assembly GCA_037355805.1 of Ixodes ricinus. Lineage (NCBI taxonomy): Eukaryota > Metazoa > Arthropoda > Arachnida > Ixodida > Ixodidae > Ixodes > Ixodes ricinus. The sequence continues at coordinate 16,209 of JAZHYW010038606.1, read as the reverse complement.
TTTTTTTGGCATATTTTTGGCAACAACCCCGAATGGGGTTAGTAGTATTGGAAATAAATAAATAAATAAATATGGACATTGGAATTTGGAGCTTTAACAGAGAACTCCGAAATGACGAAAATTTTACCGGCGGGTGTTTTTGCCAGTACTTGGGATTTATACGAAAACACTGAATCGTAATTATAAGTTACAATGTGTTACGTACTAGTCTGATTAGTGTTTTTTATATTAATCCGGAAGCCCAGTTAGGTGTGCAGAAAGTGGGCATGACGGAAGGTAAAAAAGTACCGTTGTCGTCCGTTCTTTAGACATGTTGTGGTTAGTTTGCCGTAAAGCCCCTTCATAAATATTGATACATCAAAGGGGCTTTAGTCAGCTAGGATTTTGGGCAACTTTGTTACACGCTGTACAAAGTGTGTCCCCGCAAAAAAAAAAAAAAAAAACGCGTGTGTCTGTGTGAGGAGGGGGGAAGGGGGGGTGGGGATAAGCTGTACATAAGAAATTTCGCCACTGTAGTACGACTGCTAGCTTCGAGGTCTTTAACCGCACGCCGGTATGATGCTCATCCAGATCGAAACGGGCAGGGGCGGGGATTGAACCCAGGATCCCTAGGTTCTGCAGCGCGAGCTTTCGCGCCAAATGCTCCCAGTTACGGCGATCAACCCTCCACGTTCAAACAAACAAAAAAATATTGCGGTGTTAGAAAGATGTTAGGTTATTGCGATAGTGCTATAAAATCTCGCATCATTACAAATTTTCTAAGTGCTTGTTAAAAAAAAGGATACTACTAAAGAAGTCCTCCCATGCCACGTGGAATAGATTGATTAATTTGTTTATATAATAAAACAAATCTTTTGATTCATGGGTGTTCCTTAGATTCGGTCCTTTCGCCGAATTACGCACAAGCTGAGTCCATGCCCAATCGCCCGAGGATAACACTACACTCAGCAACAGCTCAATAAACTTTGAGCGAGACCAACGTTTCCCGCTATTTCTTAAGTTCTCCAGTACTGTAACAACACTTAAAAGTAAACGCCATTTCAGAAAAGAAAAAAAAAAGAATCGCTGTGCTTTGCGTTTAATGGCCGTAAGCATTCCGCTACACCGGCATTTCCTATGCCCTCGCCTTTAATGAATGGTCTTGCGATACATTTTTATTTTCTTTTAGTACTTGTTTTTGAACCCGCGCCTCGTCTACAATGGCGAAAGAAACGTCTGGGAGTATGACCCCGTTTTCCCTTTCGGGTGTGTGTATGTGTGTGTGTGTGTGGGGGGGGGGGTGAGGGGGTCAGTGACCCCAAGTTGGGGAAGAATCGACGACGTGCCCCGGGGATGGTTCGCCAAAGACGGGTTCGATGACCTCCACTGACCACCAACACCCCTCCCTTCCCCATATTTTTTCTCGGGTTGGTGGTTCCGACTTTGAACGTGATCCTGCAGGACTCTGGCTTCCCGCGTTCTGCCTGCCTGCCTGCCTGCCTGCATGCCGACGGTCTATGGAAGTAGTTAGTCATTCAGCACGACTTTTCCCCCTATGTTTTTGTTGTTTTTGATGCGTGTTTTTTTTTATTGCGCAATCGCGGTGTGTTTCACTCGGTTCCGGACGTTGCGGTTCGGTTTGGGTGGCACACACGTCGAGCCGATTTTCAGGTCTTGTATAATGTGAGGCGATTCCCACCCACGTGTATCTTTGCTATAGTTGCTGAACATCTTGTTGCCGTCCCGCGGCCGATGAGATTGTGACATTGGTCGAACAATCAAGAACCAGTCACTAAGGCTGGGGCGTGAAGCCATGCTTTACGTTTGTCTGTGACGATAGTTAGCGGGGAATAGACCCGTTTGAAAAGTTCATCGAGCAGCACTGGCGGATCGACGCCATTTCTTGGATGCAGAAGAGGCTAACTTTGTAAAAAAGGTAGTAAAAGAAGCCGAGAGAAAGGTGTGAGAGGAAAGAATGCTGGGCAGTGGGAACGAAAATAGAAAATAAGGAAGGAACATTGGTACGATAATTCACGGGGCAGCTCGTTGTTATTCGAGGCTAGAACAGGTTTATTTGAGGAGTAGGACATATCAGGACAAAGTATGAAGAAGTTAATACGCGGTATGCTGTATGTCAAGGGGAAGACGACACTTTAGAGCAGGGGTCTCCAAACTTTTTGGCGAAGGGGCCGGATCGGGGATCTGTCACGGTCTCGAGGGCCGGGAAATAAGTAAATACAAACAAGGAAAAACAAATAAATATCATATATAATCATTTAAATACAAAATTGATTAGAGTAGCCATGAAAAAAGAATCTAAGACAAACATGAATACATATACTTTATATTAAGATGTAATTTAGCTAAGAATAGCATTACACAATTATTGGGACAAATAACTCGTCAATCGAAGCGCCTATACTTCGTTTCACCTTCCGTCCAGACGCAGCCGATGCTACGAGATTATATGACGAATCAGAGAGCGTCAAAAGGGCACCATCATGGTGTTCGTAATGTTTCTGTCTGTGTTTTTCATCGCTGAACCAATCATAAACAGAACAAGCCTAGTAATTTGCACTTTTGACGCTGCTTGATTGGTCCCGTTCGCTCGTAGCATCCGCTGCGTCTGGACGGAAGGTGAAACGAAGTATAGGAACTTTGGCATGTTTACAAACGGCCCAACACTAATCAGAATGGTAGAACTGATGCTGACAATATGCAATAGTATTATGCTGTCATAAAATATATGCTGCAACAGAAAAGAATTGCAGCATACAATTAGTTACAGAGATATGAATCAAGGGACTAAGAATAGTGTTGCTGGTGATTTCTATGTCCAATGAATAATATGGCAAAAGGACCTGCGTTACAACAAGCAGTCTCTTCTCGTTCTTCGTGGTGTCTTAGTTTGCGCGGTTGGTGCGCGGTGCCGTTTTTTACTGTGGGCGCCGGTAACAGCGGACTTGCTCGAAGCGGCCGACGGGACGGGCTTCATTCGAAGGACCACGGTCAGTCTCGGGCCGGTCGTAAGACCTCCGCGGGCCGGGGTTTGGAGACCCCTGCTCTAGAGCATGGGGTGTTGAGGTGCACAGGGCTTGCACCCACCCCCGAAGGGGGTACAGATTTGGCCGGAGCGTTGGGGTTTACAGACGAGAAGGGAAGAATGGATGATAAGTGCATTTTAATACCAAAGAGGGGTTTGCAAGACTGGTGGAATTTGTCTAGAAAGAATTGAACGACGTACAACTATAGGCTAGGTTGCGCAATCTGCCGCCCGATATAAAGGGTACATCCGTAAGCATCCATCCATCCATCCATCCGTCCATCCTTGGGTCACCCATGGTGATATCCCACAACGCCTGGTGGTGATAGTTACGAAATAGCAGAGGGTGAGCAAATTGGTGAAGCCAAGAAATCACACTTTTGGTTTTTAATTTTTAGGCCAGATGGCGCGAGCTGCCGCCAGTTATAAAGGGTACAGCCGTTAACATCCATCCATTCATTGGGCACGAAGCGTGTGATTAAATTCGAGTCTGCCCCGAATGTTGACGCAGCACACGTGTTCAGCAAAGGCTCGGGAGTACTTGCCCCAAACAAAGGCGCGGACTCTCGTAAGGTTGCCATCGGCGACTGGATGGTGGACACGTTTGAAAAGTGTCTGTTCACCACGGTTCCCCGTTCACTACACTGCCGGTCTTCTTGTAAACTTCGCATTTGTTCTAATAAACCTCCGGATACAATATCCGCAGACGACTAAGGTACGCCACTGTACCCTAACAACGAGACCAGGATTAGATGCTAGTTGCAGTAATTAACACGCACAAAGAAAAAAAAAAAGGAAAAAAGACACCTCTAATTTATAAAACCGAACAGGCGTTCCGTCAGTTTCGTTCGACCGTAACTTCCGGTTCTAGCCACGTTAGTTCTCGGCGGAATTAATAATTGATGCTCACGTCTGGCGCTCGAAATCCCATTTCTAAACAAGGGAAAAACAGAAATGCAAGTTTCTGCCGCCAAATCATGACTAATTAGGAAACCTTGTCCGGAGTTCCGCGTCGCAGAAAGTTGTAAAGCCGTGCATGCGCGCGCTCCGGAATGTTTAATAGCATTAAAATTCTATCCGCTGATTGATTGAGGACGCGTAATATTTCCTTCCTCGGAACTTAGGTGTGAGATTTGTGTAGAAAAATAACTACTTACTTACCCCCCAACAAAAGAGTAGCTAAACAACTAACTACTTAGATAATCTAAAAAAAAAAAATTGCAAGGGCATTTAAGCCATTTCTTTTGAGTTATGAATGCGAAAGCATGGATGTCTTTCTTCCCCTCCATCAGGGCCCTTAAGGCCCCTACGCGCAGTTGTGTTTGAGAGCGTTTGACTGCGTTGCGTCGAGAAAAAACGAAAGCGGAGTCGCCAGCATCTGTGCTTCGTATGAAGCAGGAGTCCAATTCAACAAATAGCAATTGGCACGCGACATAAGAAGCATGAATGTCCTGGTTTTTCGCAGCCGCAACGTAGTCAAACGCACTCGAACGCTGCCAAACGCAACTGTGCGTAAGGGCCTTTAGTTCGTCTGCGGTGTATTGGCGTGGACGTTTTGCTATACTGCCGAGGCTGTGGCCGCCGACAATGCACCGGGTGAAACAAGGAGACGGCAGGCTCTTTAAATCGACCGGAAAATTCGGTTCCTTAACCTATCGCGCTACGACTTTGTGCAGCGTTGCCCCCAGATGGTGCATTTTTTTGGTAAAATTTGCAAAGAGCGAACTTACCTGAGGAAAAGGTAAAGAAAGAAAAAGGCTTAGCTCCTATGGAAACGCAGTGACGCCACCGGTCTGCAAACAACACGGCGCCGTTTCGCACGGGAGACAAGAGATGGCGCAAGCGGTCGCGACGCCAACTGCCGCCAACGAACGAGCAGACGACGCCGAGAGCCGCCGTGTTTAGCAGACAAGGAACTGCAGTTCCTTGTTGTTACCGCGCCTGTTTTTGTTTCTGCAAATGTCGCCGCCTGCGGAACGCGAGCCGCTTTTGAGTCGAAAAGATCGTCTGCTAAAGTGCCGGCTCTCGGCGCCGTATGCTCGTTCGTTGGCGGCGTTCGTTGCGCCATCTCTTGTCTCCCGTGCGAAACGGCGCCGTGTTGTTTGAAGACCGGTGGCGTCGCTGCGTTTCCATAGGAGCTAAGCCTTTTTCTTTCTTTACTTTTTCCTCAGGTAAGTTCGCTCTTTGCAAATTTTACAAAAAAAATGCACCATCTGGGGGCAACGCTGCACAAAATCGTAGAGCGATAGGTTAAGAAACCGAATTTTGCGGTCGATTTAAAGAGCCTGCCGTCTCCTTGTTTCACCCGGTAGATACCTCAGGCGCCGCCATGTTCCTCGGCACCGAGAGGAGCAGAAGCCTGCCGAAGCCTCTTCTCCACTTAAAAAAAAAGTTTATTTCGCTTCTTAGATGAGTTTAAAGAAACAGTAAACCTGTAAAAATTTTTATTCTCGTCAAATAATAATATAGTTTATAAAAATTACTCTTTCAATTGTTCAGTGTCCCCAGCACGCGAGGAAAGGCTTTTAGAACGCAGCTAGTGCATAGTCACTAGCTGTTTACAGAACGGAAGGTTTATTATATGTTCAAGTTTCTTGATTTGGGATGGGTTCTTCGGCATTGTCGTCTGAGAATTCCGTGGTAGGTGCAGTGCTTTATGAAGCTTCTGTCTGAAGTCGAAAGAAAGGGTATGTCGTCCTTTGAATGTTGAAACCGTCCGCGGCAGAGTGAAACCGCATCGCCTTAGCCTCCTGACACCGCACCCAAAAGTTCAGGAAGCCGCATTTCCGAATTAGTAACCAAAATGGCGGCACCTGAAAGAAAATCGACAAGGTATCGGAGTGCTGGTACTCTAAGCGTGACTTGTGCAATAACTGTCTGCTTTTTTCTTTTTTTCCTTTTTTTCTGCTTGCGGCAGTGTCGATCGTAATGTTTACGCGGGGGCCGTACACCCGTCGTTTCGAAAGGAGTACAATATCGTGTCACGCGAAGCTGCTTCAAAACATCGTTCCCCATTTCGGCCACCGTACTCGAACCGTGTTTGTGATCGGTCTTCCAGAAATTCATTTGGCAGTAAACGGGAAAACGATCCGCTCCGCGCCGTGTACTTTACAGTGATTTTTTTACCTGATGCATTTTGTCTTCGACCGATATTCCCCCTAGTTTCTGCCGGAGGCACCGCCAGAGGGTCAACGAGAAGTCATGTGACATCAGAAGCAGCCATCGCAGCGTGATTGCGAAATGGTGCACTGTGTATGTCTATACCGATTCGCTCTGTGCATACCAAGTCGCTCTGAAACAGAAGTATTGAACCTGTCGAACGTTCATTCGCATACAGTTATTAAAGCTTTTGCAGTCGTTGAGCCTAAACTCGAGGCAAAGTTTTTAAATAAAGCTAATTTGTGCCACTGATGGCTAAATTAAGGCAGCGCGTGGGGCTTATCATGTTTAAGCTTGTTTAGAAATGGCGTTACATCCAGATAAAATTTCGCGTGTGCATACGACGAGACGTTCATTGAGATCCCGCAATTTGAAGAGTATTCAAAAGCACTACTTTCTACATACCCGCTCCAAAAGTTTCGAAGATCAGGAAGCAGACGACCGAATGCCGATTTCTGTTCCTATTAATATTCACATCGTTTCGTTTGTCTATGACATGTTTGCTAATACGTTTTCATACTTAATTAGTTGGGGAAAAATCGCATTTCAGGAAGGACGGAAGAGAGAAAAAAAGATGAAAACCAGTGAGGACAAAATGTGTTTGGGCGCAGACTAGTACTACCTCGCACAAATCGAAGTCACGTGACTTCGGGTGACATGTAATCACATCAAGTTTTCCGCTAGATTTAGCGGAAAAAATGCCGTCACGTGACTTAAGGTCTCGCAGCGTCACGGGACTTGATCGCGTGACAATAATTCCCACTCGATTTAACTAGATTTAACGGGGAAATTGACGTGATGGTTTATCGTAATGGATCTTCACGACGGTCTTCACGCAGAATTCGGCCGATAAAACACATTATGTGTGAGACACACAATCGCGCATCCAGATGCACACAGGTACCCATAAATGTTGTTACGCATCGGCCTCCGGAAAACGTCTCCTCCTCGAAAAGGTTCTTGCACAAGAAACGCGGCTTTCCTGCAAGAAGGGTTTTCTTGCTCCGAATGAACCCGATATCCTGATACCGCACCTATCTTCTCGGACCTCCCAAGGCGCCCACACGCTGTAATAAAACCGCATCTTTTTCCGCTTCTCTTACCCGTTACGAAACCAGGAGGCCTTTATGGCGTCCTCGACTTGCGTAAAGAACAGTCCGGCCAGCACGAGACATCTCCCATTGCACCCGATCGCCGTTCCCAAAGAGGGAAATTTGTCGGCTCTTTTTCTTTCTCTGTCGTCCGTCCTATTTATTCGCTCGTTTGGGGCATCTTATTTGAAATGAAAAATTGGTTCTCATAGTCTGGGACCGGCTACATAATAATGAGGATGACAATGTTTTTTTGTTTGTTTTTTGCTGAGTTTTCAATGTTCTGTAACGGGGTCAGTCAAAGCCGAAGTTGGGCTGTGTGGCTGAAATCCAGCCGCCAGCAAAAGCTGGAAAATCAAAGCGGCATAATCTAAGCGGAGCGTACTAATGTAAATCTCACAAATCTACAATTTTAATAACAATATAATAATATGAATATGCGAAGAATTCGGATATGAATCGAATGTGCGATATGTGAACATTGAGTGTGAAATCTATACCCGTGGATAGTGCATCGAGCTATCCACATATTCCCGGATATCGTAAGAACTTCCAGAAAGTGAGATTTCGCGATGAGACATATATAAAAGAAATTACATCACCATAATCTATAGTCGGTTGCAAGCTAAGAAAAAACCGGAAATGCCTCTCAGAGGAAAATGTATTCCTACGCCGAGAAACGCTACGGGTGCCTACATGTTTCCGCCGCTCCGCTGTTTAGGGTGGCGACAACGTTTGTGATACCTGATACGGCATCCACAGCGCACAATACAGACACACTTAAAAGAACTTTCACGCACACAAAGGAAGAACACAAAGAAAGGACACTCACACAGCGCTGACTAACAACTCGAATATATTATGCATCATCTTCATCTTCCTTCACTCCGATGCAAAAGGAGGTGAACACAAAAGAAAACCCCGAGGAACGTATAAAAAAAGAAGGAATGAAAGGAAAAAATGGAATAAAAATAAAAAATAGAAGCAAAAATTAATAATGAAGTCCCTATACAGCGGACGTTGCTACTGTGCTTATTCTAAATAGTTCAGCTCTTTTTCCGTCAAGGCTAGCGATGGAGTGCTAACACATATTCTATCAAGCCTTACAATGTTAGCGGTTTCTACTAGTTCTCGCGTCAGTTTGTTCCTGCTCCGTCCCAGAATGGTGCATTTGTCCAGGAGGGAGAACATCCACAATCTCTGCAGTGGATGCCTAAATGGCCCGAATTGGCATTTTTGGCGGTGTTGTTATGCTCTCGTAGTCGGTCATTTAGACAGCGACCCGTCTGTCCGATGTAACGCTTGCCACATGTGAGGGGGAAGGAGTAGATGACTCCTTCATCACAGGACAGGACAGTTCTGACCAATTTGTGATACCTGTTGCCGACAAACCAGTGTTGCCTACCTCGTTACCATGGCAACCTCGGCTGTTTTCGTCCACCATTTTGTCACACTCGCCGGTCGTGCCGCTAATCCTCGTTAGGGCTAACCCGGCTAGGGAGCGCCCACCACTCTCATTCCGACGGCGAGGTTTCGGCGTGCGATGTCGGTCGCGGGAGCTCGCGTTTCGACAAAAGCAACGCACACTTCCTGCTCGCAACTTCAAAATATGAAATACCTGAATAAAGAGAGCCATAGCCACCACGACTGCCATCCCGCTGAGCCCCCGACTCCTCGTATGAACGGAAACGGATGTGGCCTCACAGTGTTGCCGGACTTTCTAGACTACTGAAACTCAGCGTTGTTACGTTTAGCGAAATAAGAAGTGGGAAAAAAATGGCGGTGGGAGAGGGTCTGGGAAAGGGTAACAAGAAGTTGGCGCCACCCTAAAGCGGAGCGGAAACATGTAGGCACCCTAAGAAACGCCAGCCAATCGTTTTCATGACGTCACAATTCCGTGGACCAATCGCGATCCTTTTGAAAAAAAAAAAAGCTCAACATGGCTGCTGGCCTTAGCAACGCGACGCTAGTTTCTCGTGACAATTATTCTGCTTTTTTGCACCGTGTTTTACGTGCCCGAGGTTACGCCGCGAAATCGTAATGGTATCGGCTTGCGTTTGCAGCAGTTTTTGCGCGACAACGTGAGAATCCAGCGACGCTATCGCCAACGAAAATTTCGAAGCGGGCGCGAGGCTTAGCACTGCTGTTTCGTCCAAGAAGAATCAGGGGAATCGCTTGCCGATGTCACCTCAGTGGGATCCATGACGGAAGACAAAGAGAGCGGGGCGCGGTGGTGGTGTCGATGACTTGGGAGGGTGCCGATTTGTCAAAACCTGAAAAGTATAATTATTCTTGTTTTCTATTCATCCAACAAAATAAAGGCACACATCTCGTGCGCAAAGCCCACAAAACTAAGTAAATCACTAAATATTTATTATTTGCAGGAACTATAAGTGCTTTGTTATTTATAATTTTGGCGAGAGAAAGGTTGGTTTCGTTTTCGCCGCTTTCCCTCAATCGAAGGCGCTGGAAGACGGTATGTTAGACAGTATCTTGGACAGAAAATGAATTGGGAAGACGGTACATTGGACATGACTTTCTTTCTTTACTAAACAGCTATTTCGCTGACAAAAGCGTATTCTAATTTATTTAAACGTCCTGAATGAATTAAATAAATATTGTAGTAGTTTAAGACACGTTTACTGGAGGAAGAAAAAGCAACGTTGCTAGCGAACTACTTTCTCGACGGCGGAGGCACTTCAGATGGGCGCAATGCGCTTGTGGGTGGAGCTAAAAGATTGTTCTTAGGTTGCATCCGACTATAGTACAAGAAGATATGCTGTCACAATGTTAAACGCCTAAAGGCTGAACTCCATGGGACGAATTATGTGACGAATAACTGGCGAACGCCGCCCGATGGCACGCTCGCTTTGCGCGCGACGTAGCAGCCACTGTGTTCATTCCACGCGCAGAGCAAAAGCCGCCGGCCAAAATTCGTCGGTTATTCGCAGCATATTCGTCCCATGGAGTTCAGCCTTAAGGATATAGAACGCTAAATTTTCTCGATTATGCTACTTAATAGTTACCTGTTATTTATGTGTCGTTAGAAAGAAATGCTGGCTACCTTTTTATGGTCACGTGACACCCGCGTGGCACCGGATTGGCTCCGACTGCTCGTAACGTTCGCTGTGGTTCATCGTAACGTGAAAGGGAATCTACAATCCGTTCATCCATAAGCTGACAGTGCGGTGGAAGCTACGTCCTCGTTTGTCCATAAAAAAAAAGATTCAAACGGATGGACGGATGGACGGATGATCGATGCTAACGGCTGTACCCTTTATAACTGGGTGGTAGCTTGCGCCACCTAGCTGTTCATCTTTCCCCGCGTGATCACGCTTCCGCCCATATCCACGCTCAAAGGAGTCGGGTGATGAAAAGGAGGATGTCGATTGGTCCAACGTGCACGTAGCTTCCACTCCACTGTCAGCTTAGGGGTGAGCGGAGTATATAGCGACCGGCCCGAGGCGGTTTATGTCTTGTTGCGCGTTTGGCCGCGAAACGCGCCGGAAGATGACGTCACGAGGGGTGGGAAGGAGCAAGCGGGAAAGGGTAGAAGGAATAACGGGAGAAGAGGGAGGAATGGTGGACGGGCAGGCATTATTGTTTTACGAGCGTTCCAATAAAACGACGTCCCGGTGATAAATGAGCTCGCCTCTTCGTCGACCTCAGCTTCCGTGCGTAGCTTCTTTTGTCGCGCCGGTCTTCGTGGTTTCTCCTTTTTTTTTCTTCTTCTTTCTGCCATATATTTTTTTGCGTCGCCGTGAGTTGTATGCGGGAAGAATCCTTGTATAGTAAACATGTGTCTGCTGCGAGAGTTCGTCTGACCGCTTGCGTCGAAGTCTGGTGGTTTTTGTGCGTAATTTCAGTGTTTCATTTATGAATCGAAGTACTGTTATGAACGCCCCGGCAAATGCGCATTGGATAACTGAAAGCTAGGGCAACAAGGAATCCCAATTTTCCACGGATTTGTAGTTCGGGAGCTACTATCGGAGATTAAGGTCAGTCCGGATGGCTGTATTTGTCAGATACAAGGGTAGCCTCGGGTAGCTATACAAACGTGACTACAAATGTAACTATCGAGGTAGCCAAAGAGGTAGCACATGATATAGCCAAAGAGGTAGCCCATGATATATAGCCAGAGAGGTAGCCAAGACATAGCCACATGGGTAACCGAAGTGGAGAAACAAGCAGATAACTCGCCTCGGTAGCTCCGAGGCAAGGTGCCTAGCACCTTGCCTAGGAGAACCGTGGGTTGTGCTAGCACATTGCCTCGGAAAACCACGGAGAACCGTGGGCCAGCTGGCCCACGGTTCTCCAGAGTGGCGGGTTCGAATCTCAGCCGTGGTGCCCGCATTCTGGAGCGAAGGCATATTACAGAGAAGGCACCATTTAACAGAGATTACGGTTTCACGTCCAAAGATCTCGAGGTGGTCGAAATTAATCCCCAGCCCTCCGCTGGGGCGCGCCAAATGCTCTTCGTTAATTTAGCACGTAATAAAAAAAAATAGTAGATAATTACAGAGCTGTAGAAAGGGTAGCCACAGGGGTAACCACATGAATAGCCACAGGGGTCACCCCAGTAATAGTCATGAATGGTGTCTTAGAGACATTCATGACTATTACTGGATTGCCCCTGTGGCTACCCTCTGTGTACTATTTTTTATTACGTGCTAAATTAACGAAAACGACTGGCGCGCTAGCGGAGGAGCCTGAGGAGATTCTCGACCGCCTCGAGATCTTTGGACAGTGAAACCATGTCCTCTGGTGCCTTCTCTCAATATACCTTCGTCAAGATGCGGGCGCCACGGCTGAATTCGAACCCGCCGCCTGGAAAACCATGGGCCCGAAACGAGCCTGATTCTCCGTGGTTTTTCAGACAATGTTACGGTTCTCCTAGGCGGAGTGCTAGCGCCTCAGCTGCCGAACTTGGTTATCTGCTTGTTTCTCACTTCCGGTGCAGAAATGTGGCCATGTCTTAATATGTGCTTACCTCTTTGGCTACCTCGATAGTTACATTTGTAGTCTACTCTTGCGAGAATTTCCACCCCATGGAAAATACAGCCATCAGACTGACCTTCCGTAGTACTCCCGAACAAATCCGTGGAAAAATACGCTGTTGCCTAGCTTTCAGTTATCCAATGCGCGACTGGAGCCGTTCATAACAGTACTCGATTCATAAAATGAAACATAATTACGCACAAATACCAGTCGGGTGAAAAATGCAGCAGACACATGTTGCTATACAGGATTCTTCCCGCTATCGCGGTATCTCGCATGGCAGAAGAAGAGAAAAGGGCTCCTGAACCGCGCGACAAATCGACAGAGAGACGAGCTCATTGATTTTATGGAGACGCTCATTAAAACAATATTGTTCTCCCTCTTCTCCCGTTATTCACTCTGCCCTTTCCCTTTGCTCCTTCACCCGCGTGACGTCTCCGGCGTTTCGCTGACAACGCGCAGCAGGTATATGACCGCCTCGGGCCAGTCGCTATACCTAAGCTGACATTAGTGGAAACTACGTGCACGTTGGACAACCAATCGACATCCTCCCTTTCATCACCCGGCGATAATTTATGGGCTTGTGTTGTGAAGAACAGCAAGGTGGCGCAATTCCTTATTTATAAAGTACAGCCGTTAGCATCGATCAATCCGCATCCGTCCATCCGTTTGAATCTTTTATGGACAAACGAAGGACAACTCCGCCGCATATCAGCATGGATGAACGGATTGTAGATTCCCTTTCGCGTTACGATGTTTCCCAGCGAACGATGAGCAGTCAGAGTATCCACGCAGTGAGCGACTGGCCAGCGTTTCTTTCTAACGACACATAAATAACAGGTAACTATTAGAAATAGCATAATCGGAAATTTAGCGTTCTATATCGCGCTTAAGGCTGAACTCCATGGGACAGTATGCTGCGGGTAACCGGCAATTTTTGGCCGGCAGCTTTAGCTGCGTGGAATGAAATTTTGAGTAACGCGTCGCGCGCAAAACAGCGTACTGCTCAGGCGACGATTCGCCGGATATCACCGCATAATTCGTCCCATGGATTCAGCTGCTAGGCGTTTGTATTGTGACAGCATATCTTCTTGTACTATAGTCGAGTGCAGCTCTTTAGCTCCACCCGAAAATGCCCTCAAGTACGCATCAACATGTCTAAATATTTATTTAGTTCATTCAGGGCGTTTAAATAAATTAGAATACGCTTTATTTAATAAAGAAAGAGATATACCTTCAATTATTCTGTCAGATACTGTCGAGCGAAAACGGAAAACCAACCTCTCTCATAAATCCTAACAAAGCACCTATAGTTAAAATAATAAATATTTAGTGATTTTACTTGTGGGCGATGTGGGATTTTATACTTTCAGGTTTTAGTAAATCGGCACCCTCCCAAAGTCATCGGCACGCCCGCTCTCTTTCATGGATCCCACTGAACAGACATCGGCAACATTCCCTGATTCTTTATTTGGACAGACTAGCAATTAAACCTCGCGCCCTTCCAGAACTCGTTGGCGGCCAGTATCGCTGGGCAATTCACGTATCGCACAAACTGCCGCAGAAGCACAAACCTACACGATTTCGCAGCATACAGTGCAAAGCAAGTATGTCACGAGAGAACTAGCGTCTACCATGTTGAAACTTTTTCAAAGGACTCGCGTAATCCCGCAGATATGACGTCATGTAACTGGCATTTACTTAGAGATTGCCTACATGTTTCCTTCCGCTTAAATGGCGCCAACTTCTTGTTACCCGAACCCTCTGCATATTCCACTTCGCCAAACATGGCACAACGATTGAGTTTCAGTAGTCTATATCGGCAACTGTGAACCGCATCCGTTTCCGTTCATACAATGTTTTTTCTTGGATATTTGTCGTGGTGTGGCTAACCTCTTTATTCAGGTATTTCATATTTTGGTGCGAGCAGGGAAGTGTGCGTTGCTTTGTCGGAAGAGCTGCGCGACCATCGCACGCCGAAACCGCCGTCGGAATTGGGCGCTCCCTGCCGGGTTAGCTGACCATGCGAAATTATGACAAAATGAGTGGACGAGCAACCGAGGTAGGCAACACTGGTTTGTCGGCGGCAAGTATCTAGGTGAGTCACTGTCCTGTGATGAAATTCTCACCATAAAGTTCATCGGGTCGCTGTCGATGACCGACTACAGGCATGAACAATCCTGCGGGGTGGATGCACTTACCAGAACAAACTGACGAGAGAACTAGTAGAACCGCTAACTGGAGCTTGGAAGATATGTGCTTATCCTTAACCTTGACGGAAAACTGAGCAGAATAAACAGTAACAGCATCCACGTAAACAATTTGCTTCCTGCCTATTTTTATTCCGATTTTTTCCTTTCATTCCTTCTTTGCGTTCCTCGGGGTTTTCACATTGTTCTCCTTTTTGCATCAGATGAAGGAAGATGAATGATGCATAATATTCGAGTTAGTCAGCGCTGTGATGTCACTCACCCCCAATGTTCTTTCACTTTATTGTGCGTGAGATTCTTTAAGTGTGTCTGTATTATTAAACAGTAGTACCGTATCAAGTATCTAAATAAAACCACCTAAACAGCGGAGCCTTGGAAACATGGGCTTACCAACATTTCTCAGCGTAGAATACATTTTCCTCTGAAGGAACATTCAGTTTTTCTTTGTATACGGCCTATAGATTATGGTGATGTAATTTCTTTATATGTCTCATCAGGATGCCCCTCGGGAACTCAGCTCGATGCACTATCCACGGAGTATAAATTTCACACTCAATGTTCACATATCGCACATTCGATTCATATCAATTCTTCATATATTCATATTATTATATTGTTATTAAAATTAGCCACATTAGTACAGCTCCGCTTAGATTATGCCGCTTTGATTTTCCAGCTTTGCTGGCGGCTGGATTTCAGCCACTGTAATAAACTGATGACCCCGATTACAGAGCATTGAAAACTCAGCGAAAACAGGCAAGCGATGGAAAATCCTCATTATTGTAGCCAGTCCCAATTCTCAATTAATTTTTCATTTCAAATAAAATTGAAACTAACGTGTTCTGACAGAAGAAGAGCCGACAAATTTCCTCTTTGGAGACAGCGATGAGACAATGGGAGATAACCGTGTCTTTACGCAAGTCAGGACGCCATAAGAGCCTCCTGGAATCGCTCGCAAGCAAACGGAAAGATGCGGTTTTATTACAGCGATAATGAAGGTCGTCTGTGAATATCGGGATTCGATGAACAGAAAAACCTTCTTGCAGGAAGCCGCGTTTCTGTCGCAGAGCTGGAGGGCCGGTAACAGTATGAACGCGCAACTGGTAAATCTGGGCTGCTGACCAGTGTGTCTCATAATGTGTTTTATCGGCCGAATTCGTGAAGATCCATTATCAAACCATCGTCAATTTCCCGTTAAATCACCAGTTAAATCGAGTGAAATTGTCGCGATAATGACGCTGCAGACAACAATTTTGTGACTGTCCGCTAAATCAAACGAGCTTGATGTGATTACATGTCGCAAGTCGCATTGTTGTGCGAATACTAGTCTGCGCTAATTTTTGTCTCACTGAATTTCATCTTTCTCTCTTCCCGTCCTTCCTGAAAATGCGATTTTTCCCAACCTAGTATGAAACGTATTAACAAACATGTCATAGCAAGAACGATAATAGGAACGAAATCGGCATTCAATCTTCGTCTGCTCCTGATCTTCAGAAACTTTAGACAAGTATAGAAATGGAGTGCTGGAATACTCTTCAAATTGCGGGACTCTAGGTCGTATGCACACGCGAAATCTGGATGCTAACATATTTCTAAACAAAACTTAAACTACACTTGCTTAATTTAGCCATCAATTGCCTCGAACAAACTCAACGACACAAAGCAATAGCTTATACTTATAGTAATACTTCTGTTTCAAACGGCAATCGATATGGAACAAGCAATACAT